>PVJS01000105.1:0-179463 GCA_004027185.1 Glis glis | reverse complement strand
GAGGGCCTCACTAAGTAGAGAGGGAGAGAGAGACAGGGAGAGAGAGAGAGAGAGAGACAGGGAGAGAGAGAGAGAGAGAGAGAGAGAGACCGCGTGCGCGGTGTGCACGAGCTGAGGCTGGCCGCTACCCGGATCCTCTGGTCTCCGCCTCCCAAAGTACTGGGATTACAAGCGTGCACCACCACGCCCAGCTCTGTTTGTGATTTTAATGGGAATTAAGATGTGCATGTTTTCGGCGGGCATGCACTTTACATATGCACAAATACATCAGATCGGACCACCCCACACCTTGTAGTTTCCTGCTTTTCCATTTTCTCCTAGAATTTAGTTATAAGACACATATCCCTCCAAGTTCAGATTCCCGGCCATGGTGGGAAGGAAGCATTTCTCCTACACAATGAACCAGAAGCCACTTTAGTGGATACCTCATTTGCATGTTTAAAATACAGAAGATATAAAATCTGCAATGCTAAATGACTTAACGACATCCTGTTATTTCTTGTCTGAATAATTAATTCCCAATTTGGATTTCTCCTTTAAAGCGATTTTTGTTTTCCAAGCCCTCGCCATCAGATAATGTTATTTCCCATCGCTCACAAGCGCCGAGTAAAGTCGGCCGTTCTCTTCCCCTCCTATGAAATGGCCAGAAGTCGTCCCTCAGCACAGGGTGGCCGAGTGCCTACTGTGCGTTATACACGGTGCTAGGCCCCGAGGAGGACATGGCATTAATTATCAGTGAAGATGAGTCACAGGATGGTAGAACTAACAATAGACCGTCAGCACGAGTAGCAAGCACGGCTTGACATACAACACATTTCCTCTTTGCTGGCCATCTTTTCTTCAATGCCTGGATGACACGGAAGAGAGGAGAAATGGAAATGTGCAATTCTATGACGTTACTGTGACCTAGAGGGAAGGTTTATATACCGCCCGTGTGCCAACGAAGCCAGTTACCTTGAGAGTGTCTCCGAAGCAAGGAAATGTGGAATAAAGACCTAGTATCACAACTTCACTGTTATACAACCCAGAGAGCAAGAGCTACCAATAGGAAGTGAAGAGTGAAATAGAACATCGCACTAATTCATGAATGCTATTACAAAAATGGCCTCTCCCACTAAAATTTAATGTAAATGCTTAATCCGATCATATGTACTATGCAGTTATTTCCATTGTCTATGCCATAAGCTCTGTAGACACCATAGTTTTAGTTCAAACATAAATGTATTCCATTTTCAAATAATGTCACCACCATTATTTGAAAGACACCACTTCTACAAGATGAAGTATTCAGATATGTTTCATCCAATACTTGGCAGCATAAATATTTATTGACTGCTTAAAGAGACCCAAAATAAATATGCATAGCCATGCACCGTCTATATATGGGATTAAGCTGTGTATCCATTTCAAATCTATAGGGCACCTATGGCTCTGAACTGCACGATTTATTGTGAGTCTAAGGTCTGGGTGCCGTGTGTGTGTGCGCGCGCCCCATGCGAGCGCAGGACCCTGGAGTGTATCTGAGGGCCTTGTGGGTGACGCAGGAATGCAGTTGGAAGGGAGCAACTGAGGGAAGTCAGGAGAGGCTCAGCCCATCGTCCCTCCCACGCTGGCGGCCCTCTGTTGTTCTCGGCCTGGGAAGATGGAGCATATTCATTTAGCTTCCAGGACGAATGGCTTTAATAAGGGCAGAGCGGAGAGGTGGGGTAGCACTGATGAGGAGGGGCACATCCAGGCTCCCCCTAAGGCCATTCCGTCAGTGCCGGGGACCACGCAACCGTGAACTCCGCAGTCAGGCCAAGTTTTCAGCATTCCGAGGAACCCTTCAGTGGCAGGAAGAGTCATTTGGAGTCCAGGAGAGATGTATATCAGCAGTAATTGGATTCTGGCCAAGGCTCTTAGGACGGTGTTATCTATGGTGAGGGAATAGGGGGGCTGGACCAAGCTGGGGGCACGAGTCCAGCCAGCCCAGGAGCATTGGCCCCCGCAGGCCGCAGGCTGGGTGAGTCCCTGGCCACAGACCCCTAAAGTCCCGACTTGTATGTGATCCGCCTCCAGCAGAAACAGGTTCCTAGTGTCCTGCAGGACAGAACTGTGAACGTGGAGCCTCCGGGGCTGCAGGTCTGAGCAAATTGAGGGAAGGCCTGGAGATGCCGACTAGCCCCTTCCCTCCGCCTCTCCTGCCTTCAGCCCGGTGCTTCATTGCAGTCTGCCTCCAGGCCGGAATTGCCCTGCTTAAGCCCCAACTCATTATAATTAGCATTATTAGAAATAGCTGCGGGGGAGGCCCTGGAACACCAAGTGGAAATGTGTGTGCTTGTCCCCCGGCCCCGGGATCACTCCTCCAGAGCTCCGGGGACCACAAGGCGTGGGGCCCACCAGACCACGCACGCTGTCAGCCCCACTCACCCCACCTGTCACCAGGGGGACACAGCGGGGCTCATCGTTTTAATAGACACCTTCCTCTCCTGTCTTAATCTAATCCCGCCTTTCATCTTCCTTCTCTTCTCTGAGGAAAATCCGTCCCTCTGCTGCCTGCAGAAAGGAGAGGGAGAAAGCCACATGAGGAACAATGACATGTACATTATCCCCGGAAAATACATAGGTCTTAACAAAGGCACACGTCAGGAAATGCACCAAGAGTCAGAAAAAATAATTGTCAACCAAATAGGAGGCGGATGAGATGGACAGATAGAGCGGGGAGACACAGAAAGGCCAGCAGAACAGGGTGGGAAGAAAGGGGAAGGAGAGAAGAATGTGCAGGAAAACCAGACGGAGGACAAGGCGGAGGAGAAATGCGGAGATTCTGCTTCCCCCGTCCAGTTCACTCTAGGCCCCTTCACATGAAGCTGCGTGTTTCATTCCACCGCAAGAGCATAGAGCCAGAATATGGAGGAGCCAGGAATGGCTCCCCTGTGCATGCCTTGAACCTCCCCAAGGCGTTGGGGAGGGGTTACTGTAAAGTAGGACGCGCGGCGCCCTTGACAGAGAGCCGAGGCCAGCAGGAAGGGCCTGTGTGTCTCAGTGGACCCTGCCCAGCACGGTCTGGCCCCTCCCTACCCTGACCTTTCGCAGCCCTGAGGAATCTACCCATACTGCATTTCTCTCACCCATGGGGAGCCGCAGGAGCACAGCCCCCCTCCACGACCCTGCGGCTGAGCAGCTTTTGAATGATCATTTACTTGAAGTGGGTATGACCCGAGTCTCCTATGACCTTAAGAGTAAAGATGGACTAGAACTATCGATTCCCCAAATCAGCAGTACCGCCCCCAGGGAGGATGCCGGACCGATAGAGGGGGCAGTAGTAACCTCAGGTGCAATGGGGGGGTGTTGATTAAAAATAAGGGGGCATTGGAAGTACCCAGTGGGCTGCTCAATAATATTCTTCTGACAAGGGGCTGGTAGACCAATGCATTTGGATATATAGGGACTAGTTTAATCCCCTGAATAAGGAAATAAATTAGGACGGAATTAGGAAACTATACCAGAGTTTTTCAGTATCGATTCTGACTGTTTTAAGTTTTTGTTTTTGAGCATCATGATGTAATTTACATAAGTAAACTCAGGGATTCTGTGTATACACTTTGGTGAGTTTTGGCACATGTATATTTCCCCCTCCCTAGTTGCCACCCAGTTGTTATAAGCTGGATCTTCAAAGGTCCACGTATTGAAGGCTTGGTTCCCAGCTTGGTGCTGTTGAGAGCTGGTGGGACCTTTAAGAGGCGGGGCTTGGCAGGAGGTCTTAGGTCATGGGGGCGGATGCTCCAGGAGGATTGTGGGCCACCAGTCTGTTGTTGTCTCTTTGTTGGCTTTGCCCCTGCCTGGAGGTGAGCAGGCTTGCTCCACTGTACACTCCCTGCCAGGAAGGGCAGCCTCCCCACAGGCCCCATTGCACCAGGGCCAACGGACCGTGGCCTGGAACCTCCAAAACTGTGAGCCAGAACAAACCTTTTCTCTTTATAAGCCGATTATCTCGGGGCATTTGTTGTAGTAACAGAAAGCGGACTGACAAAGAGAATTCTATGTGCAGTTTGATGAGTTTGGACAAATATGTTTCCCGCTCCTTAACTACCACCCCAATCAAGATAGAGAACATGTCCTTCACCCCAAAACATTACCTTGTGCCCCTTCCTAGATTAGCCCCACCACCATCCCTCATACCCAGTAATTACTGGCCAGCTCTCTGTAGCTATAGATCAGTTCTTCCAAACTTTAATTCTGCAAATGAAATTATACAGAATGTAGTCTTTTGTGTCAAGCTTCTTATATGTAGTTATGTATGTATATATATATACGGCTTTTTAAATTTATTCAAAAATCCTATTTTGAGATATTTGGCTCAATGACTGGTTCCTTTTCGTTGCTGAGTAATATTTCTTTGTGGGAATATACCACAGTTTGTGTGTCCATTCATCCATGGCTGGGCGTCTGGATTGTTTGCCTTTGATCTTCTGTGAATATTTGTGTCCCAGTCTGTGAGTGCCATGTTTTCACTTCTCTTGGGTAAATACCTCGGCCTTGTGTTCCAAGGTCATGTGGTAGCTAGACATCCAATTTCATGAGAAACCACCAACCTGCTCTCTGGCGTGGCTGTGCCTCCAGCCTTCCTTCACTGAGACTCTTCACCTTTGCCACATGAGACATGTTAGATGAGGTTTTACAGATCACTGTAAAGCTATCTTTATGTTTTACCCGATGCATGGTTTCAACTGTTCCATTGTTAAAATTAAATAACATTAGCTGGGCGTGGTGGTGCATGCTTATAATCCCAGTACTTGGGAGGCTGAGACGGGAAGAGCGCCAGTTCGAGGCCAGCCTCAGCAATTTAGTGAGACTCTCAGCAACTTAGTGAGACCCCGGTCCAAAACAAAAAAATAAAATAGGGCTGGGGTGTAGCTCGGAGGTAGAATACCCCTGGGTTCTATCCCCAGTACCAAAAATAAATAAGTAAGTAAATAGTAAATAAATAAATAAATAACATTAGAATAACGCGTGTCCTAAAAGCTTCATATTTTCACCATTCGTGGGCCTAATTGAACTGTACAGTTCCTTATGGAAACAGGTCCACGGGTCTGCGGCCAGTGGGTCAAGTGTCCCACACTCTCTAACATCCTGCGTGGGTCTCATCTTCTCCAGGAATCCGCCCTGTGCAGCTCCGCCTGCCGCTTACTCCTTGCACTGTTCCTGTACACCTGACCATCCAGCTATCCAATTTGGACAGTGTGTTCGTAACTATTCAGTTGTGTCTACTTGGTGAGCTGATGAGTCTGTCTAGCGATGCCAGTGTTGGTGTAGGTTCCTTACAAACGGGGGTGTTTCCTCCTCTTCATAGTTACTGTGCTACTTAATAGTGCCATGTATTTTGTAGGTGCTCAATAAATTCTTGAGTAAGTGAACCTGTAGTTCACTTACAGTGCAGTTCAGAAAACTCGCTCCCTCTCTCTAAGGCAAAACGTCTTCAGTAGCACATAAGGTTTCCCAGGTGTAGACCGATCCCAGACATACACTGGCACGCAGACCCGCCTGTGTTCTTTATTCCGGAGCCGACTCACCTGCTCCTGTGTCTTCATGGGTCTCCACAGTCAGCCCCCTGCCTCTGTGCAAACGCCCGCGTGACGGAGCTCAGGAAATGTCTGGTTGTGGGTTTTCCTTTGCAGCCCAGCAGCGGCTGCATTACCTAGCCACTCCGTTCTGCGCGGGGCCTGGTCCTGTCTCACAGCGTGCACTAGCGGAATTATTTCAAGATTCAATGAATACCTGCTATTGAGCGGCCTCTGAGCCACCCAGACGGGGCTTTTGTTAGTGGATATTGAGAGGACTGTCACAGCCATTGACCTGCTCAATTTTACTTCAAAAGAAATGAGCATTTTCATTTCTAAAAGCAGATATGGCAATTTGCTTAAATTGCTGTCTTTAAAAGTTTAGATGATTATACTTTTTTTTCCCCCTCTTGCCTTTTTTCTTCCTTTTAATTTAAGCAGAACACTGGCGTCTCTGTTTCTGGGATTGGACACAGGCCGGCTGCAGTGTTGGTGAAGTAGTTGTGCATGCATGTGTGTGCGTGCACGTGCGCGCGTGTGCGTGTGTGTGTGTGTGTGTGTATTTCATTACACATGTATCTGAGATCTTAGAGACAAAATAAGATCGTACTGAACTATTTGATGAACATTTTCTATTTTAATTCCAGGGTCTGTGTTTTCTAGGCCCACGTAACAGAGGCTTGCAGCTAAAAGAAATAAAATTAAACAATCGATACCTAAAGTTAGAATGCACCTAATGACAAGTCTCCATCTTTGTGGAAGACACATGTGGTAGCAACTGGCCTCGTAGACTTGGAGGAGGCAAATTAGGTTACATTTAAAAGATTTTAAAGAAGAAATAAACTTTGATGTAAATAGGGGAAGAGGAAGTTAAAGATGCCAGGGGAGGACCAGGGACGCGGTGCCGGCCATGGCGAGAGGATATCAAGGCCGGCGAGGACACTGTCTGTGGCCCACGCTGTGGCCCGGGTCCCCTGAGCAGCGTTATCTCCACTGTGATCTGTGACCATGGCAACAGAACAGCCAAACTACACTTGATACCATATTCTTGGTATGTGCTGAGCCATGTGACGGAAAGTGCATTTTAAATCTTAGTATGGAGCGCCTCACAATTGCGGAAGGGCTCGCGCTGCCTTCAAGGGCGCCAGATTCCAGTGGCCACAGAGTTGACCCCCAGTCATCTGCACCTATTTTGCAAATAAGGCACCATGTCAGAAAAAGGACCGAAGGAGGCAAAACAAAAACAAAAACAAAAACAAATCAGGACCCTGTTTCTTTGGGAGGACCTCGAAGCCCAGACCCCACTAGTAAGCTTGGGTAATATGTAATTCGTGTATTTATGGAGTACCTGATCTGTGCCAGGGTTGTGTTAGGTGCTTGGGATACAAGGATGAATCCATTGCTTGATTCATAAAATATCCAAGTGTAGCTATTCTGTGTCAGGCACGAATAAGACGTTATCTTTGCTCTCAAGAAACTCACAATTAATGTAGAAGATAGTACATAAAAATCAAGTCTTTTTAGTACGAAACACTGTGCTTTATAATATAGATATTTTCAAAGTTCTGTGGGAAGACAGAGAAGGAGGAATGTATTCTGCCTGCGGATGTTATATGTGGTCACCTGCTTTCTGGATAGAAGGTGACGATTTAGGGACGGGCATCCTTGCAGTACTGTCACAGACGGCAGTCTGAGCGAAAATGTAAAGATGAGAGTCTTCAAGAGCTGGTAATGTATGTGCACGCGAGTGACTGTGTTTGTATTAGTGAAGGGCTATTTTATCTCCTCTTCTTTACCACTATGTAGGATTAATAGTTTTCCTATCCTAGCTAAAGCCTAGCTTGGGAGGCATGTTTTCTAAGACATCGCAGGGAAGTTGGCCCACTCGTCCTGTGGCTACTTGACACTCACGGCATAATATCAGATCAATGGAACACAAGGAAGGTATCTCTGGACTCAGTGGGCCAGGAGCACTTTTGGTAAAATTGTATATATATACAATATATATATTGTAAAAAATATATAAAATTTGTCAAACATAGTATATATTTTTGGTACATTCTACTTCTGAGCTACAACCCCAACCCTTTTTATTTTTTATTTTTAAACAGCAGGGTCTTGTTAAGTTGCCAAAGGTTCCACCAAGTTACTGAGGCTGGCCTCAAACCTGCGATCATCCTGTCTCAGTCTCCCAACTGCTGGGATGACAGGCGTGGGCCACCGCACCTGGCTTTGGTAAAATTCTCTTTAGCGATGCTGGCTTCATAGATTCAGATGTATGATTGATTCAGCATTCTTTACTCTTCTGAAGAAAGCTGGACGAATGTGCAAGATTATAAATTGCAATTTCCGTCAACAGCAGCTCCTGGGGAAGCAGCCAGAAAGGGTCTTGCAGGTGAAATGTGTTGCGGATCCAAGAGGGATAGAACAGTGGTCTACAGGGTCGTGTGGCCTTCTGCCCCTGGGGTTTAAATGTCGTATCTGCACAGGATGTAAGCGCAGGGAGGCTGGGTGTGCCCGCTGGCTGTGCTGGCGGGGTGGTAGCCCATCTCGTACTTCTCTCATTTACGCGGCTCTAGCGAATGGGGAGAGCGTCTTAATAAACCCCCTGGCTAACGCTGTGATTGTGGTCTCTGGGTTGAAGACGGCGGTGTGAGGCTGGTACCTAGGAGGTCGGAGTCAACACAAATGCGTGCGTGTGTGTGCGTGTGCGTGCGTGTGTGTGTGTGCACTTGATTTATGAATCACTGGGCGCACCGGGAAGCACTAGGGTGAAAATCACCTACATTAACAGCAGCAACAACAACAGAAGAAGTCACCATCGATTTCAGGAGGAACTTGTAAACCTGTAGCTGATAGCCAGTGGTTTAATTCTTACACAGGAAGAGAAATTTCTTTAGCCTTTTTAGACAAAACTGTATCCCATCTGGAAAAATGCAGATTTATGGCAAGAGGAAGAGCTGAGAGTTGTAGTTTTCAACTAAAAGTCAAATAAAGAAGCCAGGCTTGGTGGTGCATATTTGTAATCCCAGTACTTGGGAGGCTGAGACAGGAGGGTCGCAGGTTCAAGGCCAGCCTCAGCAATATAGTGAGGCCCTCCACAACTTAGACCCTGTTTCACAATAGAAGAATAAAATAGGGCTGGGAGTGTAGCTCAGAGGTAGAACGCCGCTGGGTTCAGTCCCGAGTTTTTCACACACACACACACACACACACACACACACAGTCAAATAAAGAATTCCGAAAGGCAGGCATGTGGGTGTCCCTGAGGAGAAGGGTCCTTTCTTACTCATCGCACAGTGAGTTCTGGAGAAACTTGAGGGCAGGGAAACCTGCAGCCATGTTATTCCATCTCAGGGAAGGGGAGACAGGACTTCAACCGCGGGCTCTCTGCATCGCTTGTGGCTCGGAGCCTCAGCACGCTTTGGAAGGTAAGAGTCTCAGAGCCGCATTTCAGGGCAGGAGTAGACCCATTTTAAACAGTCGGAGAGGTGACATATTGAGGACAATTTCTAGGCTATAACTCCGGTGTCTACTAAAGGAAACCGCTACATAAAACAGCCTATTTTTAACTAACCTTGTCCCAACCTCCGACTTTTTTAAAGAGCAGAGAGATGCAGCTTGACCCAGAAAATACCGTGTGGAGCTCGATGTCCCTGAACTTGAGCTTCTCTGTGGAGGTCTGAGGATGGGGGCTGTAGTCCTGGCTGGCTCGCTGCTCAAAAGTGCTGGGGGCATGGCTTCTGAAAGTGACTGAATGTGAGACAGTGCTGTAACCTCATAACAGAGCGGGGGTGCCAGACCTTGCCTGCTAGCCACCGGCCACAGGAGGGGCATGAAGCTTCGCCTCTGGTGGTGTGATCTTGCAATGTGCCTGGCAAGGGAGCAGGGAAGAGGAGCCCAGGGCTCCAGAGCCGGCGATGGGGCAGAGCTGGAGGAACCCAGCGGGCCCAGAGCAGCACTGGGCTGCATTTTACCATCGCCACTCCTCGCAAACAACCAGCCATGGGGGCATAATTAGACGGCCGTGGGAAGAGGATCGCACTGTCGGAAGATCAGCACTGGGGAGATTCCTGACCTGTCTTGCTCATTCCCTTCCTTTGCTGCAGTCTTGGACTCTTGGTCCACTCTGACATGCTGAGCCGTTCTTGTTTCTTTTCCTTTCCCCTCTCCCTCCATCTCTAATTTACTAAGTAAGTCATCCTCAGAACATCGCGGACCAACTCTCCTGCTCTCGCCACCCACGGTTGTGATCTTTCTGCTGCAGTATTTGCTCCTTCTGCTGTGTTGGGAGTGGTGTGTGTCCAGCCTGCACATTCGCACAGACACAAGTGTTATTAGGTACTGTCTAAGAGACTGTGTCCCAGCTTTCACGTACATTCCCAAAATTGACGCCGAGGAAATCTAGGATTTTGTCAGATGGTATACCAGCATCTCTTAGGACCATGCCTGTCTGCTAAAGATATTAAAGTAAAAAACCTGGTGCCTTCAGCCATGTCTCATAGACTAGAACTCCAAGAAGGGCCCTCAGAGCACCAGGGCCTGCTAGAGGCATCATGGTGCAAAGAAGGGCTCCTCAGCACCGCAGAACTGAGCATTGTTCCAGGGGTCCGGCCATCACTCCAGTGACCAGAAGAACGGGAGGAGAGCGCGGAGGTGGGCGCACTTCTTATCTGAGTTCATCCTCATAAAAAGCCTTCTGAAAACTCCCATGTGATACTTCTACATAAATACTTCTACATCCAGGACTTAGGCCCATGTCCACTCCCAGCGCCATGGAGGCTGAGCAACATCATCATCTATCTGGCTTCTTCTTTGAACAAATTGGTTTTCCATTTCTATGGGAGGAAAGGCAGAGCGGCTAAGTGGACGTCTGGTGGGGTCTTATGGATACCTTGGGTTCATCTTGACTATTTCATTTCTATATTCGTCCCTCTGCAGCAGAAAGCACACCAGGAGGAAAGGTCAGAGAACACGAGACACAGTGGTGGATTTCAGGAACACCAAAGACACAGCCGCCCATGGCCGTGTGTTGGTGCGGGGACTTGAACTCAGAAGTTCAAAATCATGTCTGACTCGATGGCAGAGCATGCTTCCTAGGTGTATTTCTAGATAATCTTAGAAGTTTGGAAGACTCCTTCTCTGATCCATAATTCCTTACTGCTGTATGTTTGGATTGAGATGTCAAAAATTCTGCATAATTTACAACTGAAGCATTCCCAACCGCAACATCTTGTGTATGTCCGATGAGCCAATTGCTATTGAACAGAGGTCCTCTTAATTTGTAACAGCAACATTCATAGTCACGCCAGTACTTTGCAGAGCCTCTGTTGGGTACCTGATGCAGTCAGACCCCTTTGCTCCTAAAGCCTCAAAGCCCCATGAGTGGGGGTCGCATCCTGCCTGTGGATGAATATCCTGATCCAGCCGGGCCTCTCTGCATCCCCAGTCGCTAAGAAAAGTGCCTGGTGCCTAGCAGTTGATCAGTGAATAGTTCTTCCCACATTCTCATGGACCTGTGTGCTCAGTGGTGCACAGTTAACACAGAGAGAGGTTAGGAGCTATTGATCAGCAGGAAGTAGATAGGTAGGTAATCTCAGGACATTTTATTCAGCAACATAGAAATTTTACGTGGGTCCCAAACCTTATTTGAGCTCTGTGGGCTAATGTCTGATCCCAGAATACAGGGAGTGCAGGGGCCAGAGAACAGAGGGCTAGCATCCACCGATTACCTGCCAGACTCTAGGCCCCAGTGCATACCAAACATATAAGGTAATATTTCTACACACTGTGCCAAACTTGCAAGGAAATACGTCTCTTCTCATTTTAAAGATGGGGAAACTGAGGCTGGGAGATGCAGAAAGTCACTCAAGGTCACACCTAATGAATGCCAAAGCTGATAGTAAATCCCATATTTCTCTACAGTGCCACATTGTCCCTGCAAGGAAAAATATCAAAGCAGGAAACTTAAACTTTACAGTGAAAAATAGAAGGAAAGCACGGGCCACAAATCGAGCAATGGCCTGGAAATTAGAATTACTGAATTCTGTCTCTTCCCGACGCTGCCCTGGGACTTTGCTTCATCATCTCAGGCGGTGTGTTAGAAGTCCTTTGTAAAGGATGGAGTGCTACACAAACGACATTTCTGCCTAATAATGGCAGTTATATCAACATCTACATTTCTGCCCTTATAAAATTGGGCTAATAATACTGTTTCTTCACCAAAGTGCAGTAATAATTGATATGTTGGAGGCTGGGGGGTGTAGCTCAATGGTAGAGTGCTTGTCTAGCATGTACAAGTCTCTGGGTTCAATCTCTGGTACCACACACACAAAATAATAATAATTGGTACATTGAAAGGTGCTGAGAAAACTACAAATAAGATGCTTTTTAAGCATCAATACTTGTCAACGCAGTAACTTTGTAAAGTGATTTGGGATCTTCTAATTGAGCTGCACTGTGTAAATTTAAAAAACCCAGAGAAGGTAGTAGTAGTAGTAACAATATCAGTTCAATAGTGATTGGCGATAAACCAACTCAAGCAGCTAGGGGCTGGGCCAAAGCTTCTAAGCCTGTCCTGACAAAGAGAATTTACCCTGTTGAGCAGCATCTCATAAGTGCTTTAGCACAGTGAGGGCTCACATGCCACGAGACCTCCAAGAGCCTCCAGGAAAGTCCCCCAGTGGATGCTGCTGCTCTGTCATACGTGCATAGGTGACGGAAAATAACAGACATCCTCCTGCAGAGTCCCACGCTCCTCCAGCCTCTGCCTCTTGAGCGCGGCTGTGTGCATGCCCTCCATCACATCCTGCAGAGTGTCCTCCACTGGCCTTCTTCACACATCACACTCACCAAGGTCAGCCATCATCCTCTCAGTGGTCATCCGTCCCCTCTGCGTTCACACCACCCCATTGTTCATGGGACCCCTGCCTTACCCAGAGAAATGTGATTATTCTATAATAGAACAATACAACATGTGCCTTGTTAAGTGGTCATCCTAAATACCTTGAAATAAAGTGTTCATTTTCTGATAGCCAAAGAAAAGCTATTAAAGACAGTTTGCAGGTTACATAAGTAGGCAAAAGTATTTTTCCTGTGTCGACATCGCGGGCGTGCGAGATGGTCTCGTGATAGGACGCACCTCACTCAAAGTCCTGGTCACTTAGCATGGGACTTGCAGGTAAACGTGGAAATTTAATTCAAATTTGAGAACGTTATGGTGAGTCGTTGCCTTTTTTCCTTAGCTATTCTTGTCTCGATTCTTACCAGCCCTCATCCAACCGCAGCAGTTTTCTTGCTTTTACAAGAATTATCCGAGGTGTTTTTCAAAGACGTCCATGGGTTCCTTGTGGTTCCACGGGGCGGGATGGAAGCCTGGGCCAGCACAGGTGAGCTGAGACCAGACCCCGCTGGTCTTCTGGTGGGGGTCGTTTGGGTCTGTTTTAGTTATTGGGCTTCTCAGTAATCTTCAGAAAGTTCTTTTGAGAAGTCACTGCGCTTCTCATGTTATTCTCTCCACAGTCTTTAAAGAGATACTGTGGTTCCCGTGTGTAGATGAGGAACTAGAGGCCCAAACAGGTAGACTGAACTGCAGACTTGCTGAGAACCAGCTCTCTTCCGGGTTGCCTGACCTGGAATTTTGTTTTCTCACCACTCAATACTGCTAGCTCCTTTTGCTAGAAGTAAAAGTTCAGGTTACGGAGAGTACTGTGTTTTGTTATCTCTCCTACTTAGGTAAATGTGGCTTCTATACATGTACAATCCGTGTGTGTGTGTGTGTGTGTGTGTGAGATTCATACAGAACGTATTTCAAAGTACAGAAGGGTAGGACCAACGCTTTCGAGCAGACTTTAGCCGCGTTGATGTGTTTGTGTTCCCGGTTGTTAGGGAGTAATTTTATGGTGCCGTTGGTGCATTCTGTGGTCTCCCACACAGGTAGGCCTCTGATCAGAGCAGCCATCCACTTTGTGTGGCCTTCAGCCAGTCCCTGTGCCTCTCTGAATCTCAAATGATGTGGGCATCCTGCAATCGAAAGTATTAGCCAGTTTCCGCGTGAAGAGTGGGCTAAGCAGGTGTCCTCTTGGGCCCAGGTCTGATTAGCTCGCTGACGCTGGAACATACACACTCACCTCATGAAAACAGTAGAGAAATACTCCACGCGACTGTATTGTTTTCAATCATTACTTTTAACAACTGCTTACTATTCCTCAAAGTTTTAAATGTCATTATCCTAAAAATGAGCGAGAGTAATGGTAAGTAGCATTTACTATGATAGTCAGTCCCTGGGCAGGTAAAGGGAAAAAATGATATATTTTTGTTTCTCTCCTCCCTCAAATTCCACCAGATGCCACTTGGTCAGCAAACCAGCACTGGAATGCTATACGTATTCAAGTGTTTGATTTTTCGCTGCTTGAGATTATTGTGGGTTTTGTCCTTCACGATGCGTGTACTGTGATGATCAAGGCTTGGACCCTTTGACCACACCAAACGCTTCATAGAGGGACGGTGACCGGGGGATGACTGTGTGGATGTACATGAAGGAGAGAATGAGCACCGGTGTAGACAGTCTGCCTGTCTGCAGGTGGTCGCCCTCATCTGAGGGACCAGGAGTCAGTATGTGGGAATGAGGGTTTGCATGACTGCGGACATACCCAGGCCTTTCCCACTTCACACAAGCGTTAGGAGTAAACACAACTGAAGAGGGGGATATGGATATCACCTTTAAAAGGGTGTTTTGTCTCTTTTTAAAAAATACTCCAAATGCAGGACACGTTCACCACAGGGCGGGACAGTGTGTGAACTTCTCTGCAGTTTTATTTAAAAGAAGCGCTCCCGTCGGAGATTGGCTCTGTGTGCGCATATGTACACTTCCTGAACACTTGCTTCTGGCCACGCGGTGTCCCTTCTTACTAAGATGCACATGTCTGCGTGTCTTTGCGTGTATGTGATGCCTGAGAACACAGTAGTAGGCTCCATGGGTGAGGGTAGAAATGTACAGGTCAACTCTACCCTTTATGGGTATGATACAGCTACGTCAAAATCGCGTGCTATGTTGACGGTCGCTGTATCTCTACTCTCACTGAGTCTAAATTAAAAGACAAGTTTCTTAGCAACTAAAATATTCTCAAACAGGAGCATTAAAACATTGAAAACAAGCCCACAAAAGAAAAACTCCAGCCATCGGCGGCGCCTGGGCTAGTCACTCCGGCCTCTGGTTGGTCCAGCTGTCCAGGGCCAGCTCCGCTGGGCCACGTCGCCTCTGCCAGGTGAGGTGCTACAACATGAGATAGTTTGCAGGGACATGGGAAAGACTTGGTTGTCTTTGTTGTGGCTTCCTTTCAATGTTTTTTTTTAATCATTCTTATCTATTCTCTCAGGCTGGCAAGTTCCGTTAAGAACTAGTACCTAGGCTCTGGAGCTGCGGCGTTGCCTCCCGACTGTCTCCGGATGGCTGGACCTGGCTGCTTCTCATCCTGTTTAGAAATGATAGGGTAGGGGCTGGGACAAGGAGCACTTTGTCATCTTTAGGCCAGTTGAATTATGTCTTTAAGACATCTTGACAGTTCTCAAGGTGTGGTCTGGGGATCACTGGCACCCTTTCCAGGAGCCTGAGCGGTCCAAATGACATTACTGATAATTAGTACAGCCTCGGCTTCCTGCTCTGTCTTCTCTGAGTGTACCATGGTGACTTTTTCCAGGGGCCACATGACATGTGGCTTGCTGCAGACCAAATGAGCACAAGGTTTGAGAGCCACAGCCTCCAGAACCTGGCTGCCTATACCTGTGTGTGACTCAGTAGTGTCTCCTCCTGAGGGTCCCGGGAGCTTTCCAGGTGGTCCTGAGCACCCCACAGGGGTCAGTGCAGCCCCCGTGGAGTTCTGTGTCCGTAGGGCTGTAATACGGAGGCAGGTGGGGACTCAGCTCTTGGGAAACAGACCTACCTGAGCCTAATTCCTCTGATGCAGATGTAGCACGTGCACATGGAGTGTAGGTGTCCCCGGACCATCGCCTTTCCAGAAGATCTGAGGAGTGGGATGTGGGGAGAATGCAAGCGTGGAAGGAGGAGAGGGGAATGGCTAATTACGATCTGTTAAATATTAACTGAAATATAAACTCAGCACCTCACCAGCCCTTGACAGTTGTACAATCTAACCAAGCGGTGGGGCCCGGGACCCACAGCATCACTGGTGGGTCAGGAAAAAAACACGATGTTCTGCTCCTAAACACCACGAGGGCTGTATTAATCCAAGGTATTTGCCAATAAAATCAATGGGACAGTCGGCAAGAATGATTCCATGGAACATGGAGGAATTGAAGGGGCAATTTCAATGTAAGTGGCGGTTCGGTGAGCTAGCCGAGGGGTCCGCGTGCAGTCCCCCCCCCCCCTGGGTGCTGCCTCTGCCCTAGGAGAAACAAGGTCATGCACACCCATCTGCATTTCCACATTATTTTCTGCTCAGACACATGTGTATTGAATCCCTGGGACCAGTTTCGATCTTACAAAACTATGCTGGAAGAAGAAAACAGTTGTGTGTATGTATATTTTGGCATGAAAATTTCAAAAGAATATAACTAGAAAAGGTTTTGAAAGATGAATTTGGAAGCCAGGCGTGGTGGCACATGTCTGTAATCCCAGTACTTGGGAGGCTGAGACAGGAGGAGCGCAGGTTCAAGGCCAGTCTCAGCAACATAGCAAGACCTTATTTCAAAATAAAAAGTAAAAAGGGCTGAGGGGTATAGCCCAGAGGAAGAATGCCCCTGGATTCAATCCTCAGCACCAAAAAAGAAAAAAAAAGAAGGAAAGAAAGAAAAGAAGAAGATAGAGTTGATTTCCTACTAGCAGCATAGGTGAGTTTGGGTTTTGAGCTTTGCTGCTGCTGGGTTTGGAGCAGGAATGGTAACAGCGATCTCAGCCCGGTAAGCACTGCAGGAGCGCTGCGCCAGTTTCTTTTCTGCTCTGAAAGCTCCTCATGGGGAGTGGAGAGGCACACAATACCGTCTGCACTTGTTTGTTTCTTTGAATTATATCACAGTTTTTTAAAAGTGCACCATGTGTAGGTCCAAGATGTTCTTAGGTGCTATAACTCAACTTTGAGGATGATCATGTGTTAAGTCAGTACCCTGGGCCCATGTGTTTGCAAAGCGTGTGTGCCAGTGTGTCATCGAGGCGGGCTGAGTGTGATTCTCCGCCCGGATCTCCTCCCTCGTCGCTGCTGGTGGTCACAGGGGCTTCCTTGGGTCTGGGTGGCTCCAATGTCTCCTGGCGGGAGTTCATCATGTCTCTCCATTGTACCCCGCTCTCACTGCATTGGTCCCCAAGTTTGTGAGATGCGACCTCAGCTTTAGCAAAGACTTCTTAGCATTTAAGAGTGTTTTGCAAGAACACATTTACCATGGTGCGGCGCCACCAGACCCACGCGCCAGTGACCGGGCCCTTGTGTGGCTCTGAACTCTGGATCTTGGGAATGAGCGCAGCCTTTCCTCCGGGGCCGCCATGGCTGGCTGGCTAGCTGGCTGGCTGGCTTGGGAAAGGTGTAATAGGATTGTGTCAGGGCTTTCTCCTTACTCTCCGTATGTTAGCAATTTTATTGTGGTCTCTTTTATTTCCTTTGCAATTTGGGCCCAGGAGCTTCCCAGGAAACGTGGGTAGAGGGCTCTCTCCTGGTCGTGAGCAGCTGTTTGAGCCATTGGTGAAGTTTGAGCCATTGATCCCCCTCTGAAGGTGGCCCTCAGAGGACAATCTCTGTGGGGCACGGTGACCAAGGGTCCCCATGCTTTGTCTTTGTTTCGTATGCATCACATAAGAAAAGCGCTTCCCTGGGCTCTGGAAGTCTGCGCCGGGGCAGTGTGAAGTGCGGCGCGAGCAGGCTGGGCAGGTGGGCCCGGCGTGGGCCTGCTCTAGGGGTCAGTGTGAGTCTGCTGCCCGCGTGGTGCTGGCATGTGCACAAGAACGCGGGTCCCTGCTCGAGGGAACAAGCAGCGCCCGGGCACCTTCCGATAGCTTGGCAGAGGCTCCCTGCCCGCCGCGGAGTGTTTCTTTTCTTGAAGCCTGTGCCGGATCTCGGGTCTGTGCTGCTGACGTTTTAGAACATGAGAAAGAGCCGCGCTAGGAGCCAAGTATCTGCCAGACTGTGTCGGGAGAACCTTTATCATTCCTGTCAGATACATCACAACTCGCTTGTCTTACCATACATCTTCCTAAATGTGACAGAATATTCAGCTGTTATTAATTGAATACTCTCTAATTTAACTGCTTAGCAGGAGAAAGAGTGACTGGTTTGTTTCAACACGTACCACTGGCACCAACCTGTATGTAGGTTTCAAGGCGGCTGCACCACGCGGCCTGAGAAGAGTCGCTATAGAAAGAGAAACGGCTCCCCTACTCTTCAACGGGGTAACTAACTTCAGTTTATTGTTCTAAAACAAATAGAGGGGTGTGAGAGAGAGAGACGGATTTGGATACTGCAGATCTGCTTATGGGCATGCTCTCCTGCAGTATTTTTTGCGATTGGTATGTGGGGATCATACTCGGTTTCCTCTGAAGTGGGTCAGCCCACCTAGAAGGCTCAGTGGCAGTGAGGAGCTTTTGTTTGTTAATAAAATGAAACGGCTCAAAAGAATGAACTTGATTTTTCTGCCCTTATCTTTTAAAGGAACAAAAGGTAGGAAGCCCTACACGTTTCTGTATGATGGGGGATGTAATCTTAAAACTTGAAGCCATCTTAATGAGATTATTAATTTAGAGGTCAACACTTAAGGACCTAAGGATGAACTTTGAGAGTCTCTCCTTGGACTTCGGTGGAAGAACAAAAGCTAGTCATCCGTCGGTCTCTGCAGCTACCCTAGGAAAACAGCCGAGGAGCCCCCTCCCCTGATCCAGGGAGAGTCCCGGGTGTAAATAGACATCCCGCTAAACTCGTGTGTATTTTAAAATATATTCATATATACGCAGTTCTTTTGTTTTTTAAAGGCGATATAAAAATGTACTCAGTTCCAGAATGCCTCTAGGTACAGGCATAACACACACACACACACACACACACATACACACACACACACACACACACACACACACATATATATATTTTTTTTCTTAACAAAATAAATTCATAGTATGATGGTCGCTAGAAACCAGACCTGGCTTGGACATCACCCTCCGCAGCCAGGTAAAGCGAGGCAAAGGACAGTGTCCCTCACCGTGCTGCGAAGGTCAGCACAGGTGAACGGCACTTCGCGGAGATGGATAAGCGTCCCAGGCTGGGGACAGGGAGAGCATACCTACAGTCAGTCCTTTGAATCGCCCATCCTGGGACTATTAGCTTGAGCGTTCTGGAAAATATTATTACCCCCAGGGCGCCATGTAACTCCCCGGCTCCCGACAAGCTGCCAGCATGGCTGTCCCGGGGCTGCGGGGCTGACGCTCCCTTGGCAAGCCGCCAGGGTTTTAAGAAGGCTCTGGGGGCCCAAGGTAGCCTCCTGGTGCCAGTCAACATCCATTGTAAAACCCAATTCAGGGGGAAAAAAACAAAACCCCCGACTCCCTGGCCTTCCCCTCGGCGCAGAGCTAGCTGGCATACAAGGAGCATCTCTGCTGGCACGCTGCCCCTGTTTTAGGGACTGGCTTCTGCCTGGGGATGGCATGGAGAAGGGGATTATTCGCTCTGTGGCTTTTGATGCAAGCGATCATTGTCATATTATATGAATAGCACGCCCAGGAGAGGCCCGGCACAAAGGCTGGTCCCCGTCCCTCCCTCACGCTGTCCTGTGGAACTCACGTCCTGTCACAAAAGGGCTTTCTGACCCCCCCCTTCGGAGTTTTCAGGAAAACAGTGGCCTCAGTTACAAACTTTAATTTTTGAAAAAGTCAAATTTGAGCATTGCAAAACATGTTAAAAATTGGAAGTTTGTTTTTTCCTCAGAGAAATAATTTACACATTTGCACATAGGAATTCTGGGCAGTTCTGCTCTCAATCATATTTATAATTTTTCTTTGCTATGATTTTTAAAAATGCACTTGGCTACAAGATCTTAAGGTCGCCTATACATGGTCATAGAAAAAATTAAAAAACTATCTCATAAGTTTTGGTAATTCAGAATAGAAGCCTGTTTTGGTAATTCAGGATAGAATTCTAGAGAGTGAAAATTATCAGAACCCTAAAATTCATGTACTAGGGGAAAAGTGATTTGAGAATTCCTGGTGTGTTTCTTAGCTCACCAGGTTCACAGTTTATAAGAATAATGGAGGAAGGTAATATACTTGGTACAATCTGGGTGTCTGTATACATATCTACAAATGCATGCTTTTAGGTTTATCTTAACATACAGCATATGTACCAAGGGGAAGAGATAATTCCTAGTGTGATAATATAGTGAAAATCATATCGCTTGACTATCTCATGTAGTACACATAACTGTCAAAGATAGCCTAGATGAGAATTAAAATTTGATATTTATGCCACGAGTCATTGAAGAACTCAACAGTCTTAATTCCGTGATGTGTTGGGAGCTATAGGGGAGAGTTTGGAGTCAAGGAAGCAGAAGTGGTATTTAGCCATACTTCTGAAACTAAACCGATCTGGATTTTTTGGTCAAGAGAAAAATGTAGCAAATATTTATAGGGTCCCTTTTTTTGTATCAGGATTAGTTGGAGGGAACCCAGGACTTTGCAAGGGAGACACATGAAAATGTTGGGGTTAGACATAACTTGATGGGGAACAGTGAAGTATCTGATGGTTGACCATTGAAGTTCAAGTTCAAAGAATACAGATAGGAAAAAGGGTTAGGCATGGTGGCGCACACCTGTAATCCTAGTACTTGGGATGCTGAAACAGGCGGCTCACAGGTTCAAGGACAGCCTCAGCAAAGTAGGGAGACTCTCGGCAATGTAGTGAGACCCTTTATCAAAACAAAAACTAAAAAGGGCCAGGGATGTAGTTCAGAGGTAGAATACTCCTGGGTTCAATCCCCAGTACTGATAAAAAATAAAATAAAAAATTAACATGACACCAAGCTTGTTCTAAGTGAATGCCATTGTAAGCTGATAATATTTGAGCCTAATATTAGAGTCTTACTTCTTCATCGAAGACACATATTTTTCTTTTTTTATACTTGTATTGGTGCATTGTAATTATACATCATAGTGAGATTCAAAGCGATACGTTCATGCATGCACACAGCACTTGGTGTGACTCATCTTTTCGATTATTGTCTGAAGTTTGACCCAGTAAGGAGTAGAAAGGGGGTGGTTAAAAGAATATGAGTAGCCAGTCCAGAGTCAGGCTTTAACTTTCACAATACGGAAAGTGGCTTTCAGACTTGAATGGTGTTATCTCACCCACCCTTTTCATCGCATAAATTATATGACCCATTTAACATATTTAGCCAGTGAAGTCAGTGGATTCCACCTGTAGTCAATTGAGTATTGACAAGGAATGAAAAAAGATCTCTAGAAGACCTTCTCCGAGCTCCCTGAAGCCTGTTTTTTTAACCTGTACTGCTGCTGCATGCTGCTCCTCTTTTGTAGCCCAGCATGTTCCCATTAAGGGTGCCCACACGAGGTTGTGTTGACCCAGTAAAGCTTCCAAGGCTGTCAGCCGCCACGCCAGCTCGGGCTGCAGCCCAAGGCCGTAGCCCAAGGCCGTGCCTGGCTCCTGCCTTTGGTGGGCTGGTCATGGTGAACCCTTGGGCCTACTTGGATCTGATAAGACCCAGGAAGTCCTCCCAAGCTTTCAGTGTTTTCCACTACAACACTTTTAGCTGTACATTTTAAATTTGTATTTCCAGGCTTTGGGGATGGTTAGGCTTTCGGGCAGAGTGAGCCATGGAAGGGATCTGATTTTGAATTTGGCAGGAAATCTTGGAACCTCCCAGTTGCCTACCCGCCCCCTGCCCCACAAAGCACCCCACACTTCTAAGGCACTCTGTGCCTCACGACAGTTTTCCCTCTTGGATCCGGTAACTTTCTTCCCCCCAAACTCTGTATCCTTTTCATCCCGTACAGCATCACAGCCCTGCCCGCAGAGCTTTGCGCTCACAAAACACGGCTGGCTATTTTTACCACTTCAGTGGTTGCTTCAGACAACCACCGTTTTCTCGTTCATTATTGTTTAAATATATCAACGCATGGTGTCAGGCTCCTGGTTAATCAAACTCTGAGTGCCTGCAGCCTCCCTGGCATGGCGGGAACCTACATTGCGAGCTGCAGGCGGACGCGGGAGAGGCAGGTTTGCAATGTGCCCCGATGCCAGAGATAGATCCCAGCTCTTTAGAGGGGAAGACCTAGAGAGACGCACAGGGCCCCTGACCCCTTCAGAGCATGGAGGAGGGCAGCCCCCAGCCCCTGCTCGGGGGAAAGCACCATCCCTCGCCCTGTCTACCCCACCGCCATCACGCCCGTCCTTCCCAGCAACCAGCCAGTGTAGCACAAGTGCAGACGAGGACAAAAGACTCTACGTGGCCTCCTCGAGGTGTGCCGGCTAGACAGCTCTCCTCTCTAACAACCTCCTTCTTTCTCTATTCAGCGAGTCAAAGCCGTCAGCCTGCCCGTGTGCTCATCCTCTAGAGGACCTGGCAGAAAGTAGGTGCTCACTGAACACTAGACGAATTACTACCAGTGCCAGGGCCCGTGGGGGCAGGGAGGGAATGTGGGAACAATTTAGATCAAAAGCTATCAAGACAGGCCTCTGCTTAGGTGCAGTCAGAACACTGGTTATCCTCTAAGCCCAACACCACAAAGGGCCTGGCGGGGACTCCGGGTGCCGCTGGTAATTTTCTCTGGATCCCTATTGGAGATACCGGGTTGTGTGTGCTCTGTGAAAATTCATCGAGCTGTACATCTATGATTGGTGTGCTTTTATTTAACGAACCTCAGACTATTCTAAAAATAATTGTAATGGGTCCTGACTACTCGAGTACCCTACCTTCTAAATGCACGTGAGGGCAGAAAGTGGGTGTAGACACCAACGTACAGGCCACGAATTATAACATTGTTTGGCTGTGGCCCGTGCCAAGCTCTGCCTTTGCATGTGACATGAACGTAGGTCTCTGGGGTGTGGGTCCCATGCACCTATGTCCCAAGTCTAACGCACAGGGAAGTCCTGACAGGTGCCCGCCAGGCGATGCAGAATCCTGGGTGGCTGGCTCAAGAGCTTTGTCTGCTGGCTCCCATTTATGATTTCCCCCCCTTTTTAAAGAAAGAAACATAAGGAAAACATTTGCTTTGACATTGAATCCACCCCCACATGTAACAGTAATTGCAGGGCCTAGAAGGGGAAAAAAGTATCATTCCAATTTGGGGCCAACCAGTCCTGACGACATCGCGTGAAACATTTGGAAGAGAGACGAGGTCATGTGGTGGCAAGGCAACCCCAAGACAGTGGGACAGTCAGAGGGACAGGGACCCAGAGCAGGAGGGGCTCTCAGGAGAGCAGCGCCCCCAGGCCGGCACCGGCCTGGCCTCTGACACCATGGGGGATTTGGCCAGAGCTGGTCGGATGTCCAGGGCACAGGTGGATAAGCTCACTCAGTCTCCACCTGGACCGGACTCGACCCCCAGAAGTGACAACCATAGAAGCCGGGTAGAACCAGGAGCCTCTGAGCAGGCCCAGCGTGCACACACGCGCCTTCCCCTCCAGGCTCCGCGCGTCTGCGAAAGTTCAAACACTGAGTCAAGTTTATTGTTTCTATCTCGTTTATTTTAAGTATAGTTTTACACTTTATTATGTGCAGTGACATCTTAAATGGAGCCTGTCACTCCGTCTTGACTGCTGCTAGGGGCCACTTACCATGTCACCCATTTCAGCAGCCCTGATTAACGGTATCAGAACGAGCGGCTCAGACTCCACCCTCCCCAAATCAGCACCCCCTATTTACATGAAACAGCGCACTGGAACAAGGGGTCCTGTATCTGAGGTGGGAGGGCGTCCAAGTGTGTGGAGTTGGGGGAAGCAGCTCGCTCGCTCTCCCTCTCTCATTTCCCTTTCTTCTCTCATTCTGCTTTTCTGAAGATGGTAAGTACATTAGAAGGTTTCCCTGTTCCTTTACCATGTTTAGTTTTAGGCCTTCTCTCTTTGAGAATAGCAGTCTGTCCAGTTAACCCATGTCTTCCCGCCCTCAGGACAACAATGAACATGGAACAAAACCCAAGAAGTTTCCCCGCCCGCCCCTCCCTGGCCGCCAGCAGCCCGGGCCTGTCATTGTGCGGTCTGAATATTTCATTCTCCGGCTGCCGGTGCAGCATGCCGTACAGATGGCTGTGCTGTACCCTTCTGGACTTGGTTCAATTAGAAACGAACGAACGTGGGAGCTGAGATTTATCCTTTTGTCTCTGCGTGGTGGGTAAAACACACGGAGGCTCCCTGGGCAGGAATTTCTCAAACTGCCTCTCTCCCACCCGGGACGGCTCTCGGTGAGATGGCTCCTCCGAGGACCCCGGCGCTGGGCGTTGGAACCCCAATGTGTCGCTATTTCTTGGATTTTTCTTCCGCTCCCTTGGACTAAGGCTGTCTCCTCCAAGCACGAGCGGCCGCCTCCCCCCACTCTCGCTGGCCCTTGTCTTTTTAGTTTCTACTTCTCATAGATTCCTCAGCGCTGACGGCATGATTTATCCGAGAGCCCAGAGTGAAACCACGTCCCTCCACTGTGCCCTTAAAAGTCCCGTCCCCTCACCTCCTCCTGCTCAGGGACACAAAGGGGCCAGGGAAAAGGATTTCTCCTCAGCTCTCTAGATCAATAGATAAAAATAGAACACACGTGTATAGTAAATTATGCAAACTTATGAATTTCATCTGGTATGCACATATTTATTAGACACTAGTAGTATTTTAAGTGTGTGTGTGCCTGCATGCCAAAAGGCTTTTGGGTTTGGTGTGATTTTTGAATACTCAAAAAAAATCTGAATATATTGTTATTGGAGCATTATTTTTATGAACATTTTGGCCAATAGTGAAGTGTGCTGTTTACCTCAGGCTATATTTTGGGGGATCACTGTGAGAGTGTTTTTCCCTAACCCCAAACTCATAATCACCAAGCATGAGACTAATGTGGCGGTATAGAGGCTGTCAGAGGGACAATTGATTCAAGCATCTACAGTAATTTCAACGAGGGGGGAGCACACAGCCGGCATTCCTTAGACTGGCTGGTGCTGCCTTCGGTCTCATAGGAGTTCCGCGATGACTTTTTATTTCACCTTGTTCCTCACCTGAAGCAGACCTCCAGCCTCCCACCTGGAGGCCCGATTTCGTTTCCACTCTTGTGTTGATCGGTCTTTGCAAAGTTAAGTGGGGATATGAATTTATAATGTCTCCCTACCACCTACATTTCTGTGAGTTTAAGTCATTAAGATGAAGGATAACGTGGCCTATCCAGTAACTGCCCACTTACAAGAGGAAGTGCTAGGATGCTGGGGAGAGTCGCAGCGCCCCAGCCTGGGGTCGGCAGAGGCTGGCGACTTGGGGAGAGTCGCAGCGCCCGGGCCTCGGGTTGGCAGACGCTGGCGGCTTGGGGAGGGTCGCAGCGCCCCAGCTTGGGGTCGGCAGAGGCTGGCGGCTTGGGGAGAGTCGCAGCGCCCGGGCCTCGGGTTGGCAGACGCTGGCGGCTTGGGGAGGGTCGCAGCGCCCGGGCCTGGGGTTGGCAGAGGCAGGAGACTTAGGGGCCTCTTCTCTCCTCCAGCAAGTCGGAACAATGTTCTGCTCAGTGTCGTCCTTCTTCTTCCTACCCAGTGAAATAGGAGATAACAATGAAAATGAACCCAAAATGGAGAATCAAGTTTTCAGAAAGACTACATACTTTACTAAGTGAAGCGTGTTTCATTTACACATTGCTCTGTGATGTCCCCCCTCCTGGAGATTGGTTCTTGTAGCACGCTGTGGACAGATCCCTCCACGGTCCGGTCCACCGTGAGTCCCGGCTGGGTTTCTGTTATCCAAAGACGTTCAGGGTAAGGATCTGGAAGCTAAGTGGGGTTAGAAATGTCATTCCATATTTTTCTGGAAGCTAAAATGACATCTTTGTAGCAAATTTTCTAGTAACACAACCATTAGAAATGTTTAATAACCTGTGGTCACTTTCTCACAACTAATTATCTCAGACTAATTTTCTGCTAATATAAAATCTTGCCAGAGTAATGAAGTTGGAGTTCTTATTTTCAGGTGGCTTTAATTTGTCAATCACTGACCTACTTACTTCTGGAAATTTGGAATAAACTGAAAAATTTATTCACTGGTATAATATAATAATGGTATAATTTCAGAGTAGAAAGGACTTTTTCAAATACATTATCTCAATTTTGATTTTCCTAATAATTCTGAAAAAGATGAGTCTTATGTCTCCTAGTTTCTGGACTGGGAAACAAACTCGGGGAGATTAAAAAACTTAACCAAAATCACCGCTCAAACCCAGTGTGACTGTGTTAGGATGGGTTCAATGAGTCGCAGAAACCACCTACCCCCTTTTTGAGAAGCAGAAGGCAAAAGAAGCCATTCAGACCCAGCAGAGCAGCTCTACAGCCAACCCAAACTCCAGCCCCTTTCTGGTCTTCACTGTCAGCCATGAAGGGTGATCCTTTCCATCCTTGTGATCCAAGATGGCCCCAAGGCTGCAGACAGGAATCAGGCATCAGAATGGAGGGAGGGGCTTACCCCCTTTTGGGAAGACTGTCTGGCATACTACTCGTTCTTCTACTTCTTGATCCACACCGATATGACCACGCTTAGTTACAAGACAGCCTTAGGAATGTAGCTAGGTGGAAATGTCCCAGCGACCTCTTAGTTTCTGACGTGACACTGCGCTTGGGTTTGGTTTTAGCCCCCACCCTTCCCCAGTGCCGGTGAGGTGGACTGGGTGGTCATTTTTCTTGTCTGGGTGTCATTTGAAGCATAGGTGTGATCACACACCAGAGCCAGGCTACCAGCAAAAATGAATCCACATTGATAAATACAGATTATCCGTGTGTGCATTGCCTTGCTAAGTGTGTGCTGACCAGACCGAATGTAGTCATGGAGCGGCACACAGGAGGGGTGCTTCCCCGCGCAGGACGCTGCCCAGAGTCTGACTTCACCCCTGCATGGTGGCCAGTCCGTGGCCATGAGTGACCTTCCAGCTCTGGTGTAAATCCTTAAAGATTAAGGACTCCCAGCAGAATTTGTTTAGTATGTGACTGCTAAATTCACATACTTCCTTGATGTTACCTCCCCCTTACATCACAGTAGTTGATAGGATTGCAAAAAGTGATAGGATCCGATTCTTGGTTATCCCGTTGCCAGTGGTCAGGGAACCCAATGCCCCCATCCCCTCAGTAGAGAGTACGTCTTATGATGGGCTTTATTTCCATAGGAAACCCCCATACTTATGAGTTGGCTATGCATGTGTGCTTTGGAGCCCAGATAGCGCCCAAGTCCCCAAGTCCTTGTCAGTGAGCCGAGCACGGAGGATATCGTCCCTCGGTACGGGGCTTTCTGTAGCAACTTCCCCAGCGGTGTAGGAATCACACCACACACATTCCCCCTCTGAGTACAGCCGGCCAGTAGCTATCTTTTCCTTATTTGTATTTTTAAAAAATAAGCTGGAAGTAGAGCGCCTGTCTCTTCATGACAGGAGGCGTTTGGTGTGTATTTGTGTATTGCTGTGTGATCGTTCACGTGATATATAGCGTTAGCCTCTTCATAGGATTTTCCTCAGGTCCCAGGCCCGTATAGAATGTCTGGCAGCGGGTTGGCTCTACTATTTCTGTAGCAGTAGCGTGAGTCTGGCCACATCCCTCACCGGCCAGCCCTGCGGCTCTGCGCCGAGCGCCAGGAGAGCTCCGCCGAGCTGCCTGCGCCACCACATATTTTATTTAGACCACAGATGTTTGGTCTCATAATTTAGTTGTCTTGTTCTGTTCCACTTTCAGCTGCATATTTTTGTCTTTTGCTTATCTTGCCTTTATAATCTTACTGGAATTCGTCTAAGGGGCTATAGTCCACCTACATGGAAAGACTACTATTTGTAGCGACTCTGTTCCACAAATCTATACATAATACACCTTGGAAAGCATAGTGCGATGTCAGGCGTAGGAAAAGTTTTCCATAGTCCTGTATGGAATATTTAGGTCAGTCTATTTACCATTATCGAAACTACTGTCCGTGTTCATCATAGCAACATTTTATATGCTTTTATTGGTGCATTATAGTTTCACATCCACAGCAACATTTTCAACTAAGTCTAAAGACATTATTCTTCTCATCTTGGGCTTTCATTTTTTTTTTATTTTGTATCGAGGACTGATCCCAGGGGTATTCTACCTCTACCCTATACCACCAGACTTTTTTATTGTTATTTTTTTGAAACAGGGTCTCACTAAATTGCTAAGGCTAGTCTCGAACCTGCGATTCTCCTGTCTCAAGCCTCCCAAGTACTGGGATTACAGGCATGAGCCACCACACCTGGCCTTTTGCTTCATTTTTGCAAGACAGCTTGCTGTGGGTATAATTCTCCCCTGAATGAGTCCCCTTCCTTCAAGGCAGAGTTTTCCAGCACTGGAGGACAGATTTCCGTGTAATTGCAGATTGAAGCACCCTCCCTCCCACGCGGCCTTTCCAGCCTCGCCATTCCACCAGCTCCTCAGACTTGGTCGTCAGCGGGGTGCAGATGTGGGTTTAACCCAGGGTTTCCGGAACATACTCAGAGGGGATTTCCTAACAAGAAGTGGTAGGCAGTGTACAATATTACATACGCACCTACATTCATCCTCTGTGTTATGTGTGAGTGAGCATGTGAGTGTGTGATTGTGTGTGTGTGTATGTGTGTGTGTGTGTGTGTGCATGGGTGTATATATGGGTGTGAGTATGTAGTGTGAATGTGTATGTGAGCATGGGTGCATTTGTGGGTGGGTGTGTATGTGTGTGACCGTGCACCTGTCCATGTGCAGCCCAGTGGGCGTCAACTGCCTTTTACTGATTGAAGAGAAATCGGAGAATTCTTGACCCGGTTTGTTTCAGAAACTTGGACCAGGAAGGCGAAACTCAGCTTCATCGATGAAGTTGATTGGCTCCTAACAATGGCTCTCTGCTGGTGCCAGATTTAGGGGAGGAAGAACCAACAGCTGTTCAGGATGAGTTTCACCTAGTGAAGTGGGAGGGAAGGCGGCAGGCCCTGGTTGGGTGCCTTCCGTGTGCCCAGCTCGGTTCTAATGACTTTCCACATGTTCACGCTTGTAAACTAACAGCAACCCTGGGAGATAAATGAAGTTCTCCCCAGTCTACCGATGAGGACGCAAATTGGGGCTTTGAGAAGTGGACCGGCTTACCCTTGCCAGATAGCTCGTAGTGGACCGGCTCCCCCAGAGTCCGAGAGCTGGAAGACTCTATCAGAGTCAGAATTTAACCTGGGTCTGTCCAATCCTAAACCATCCAGTTTCCAGGGTACCAGGGAAACTTGTGTCCCTGGGATTCACAGGCACACTCCACCCGGCTACCAGATGCCCCAGGAAGTGCCGCCCTGTGACATCGCAGCTGCCGGGTCCATGCACCATCCTCGCCGACTCTGCTGGTGGGTTCAGCTCTATCCTCACTGACAGTGAAACTTAATTGAATGAGTTAAAAAATATTTATAGCCGGATGTGGTGGCACACACCTGTGATGCTGTTATTTGGGAGGCTGAGACAGGAGGATAGCAGGTTCGAAGCCAGCCTCAGCAATTTAGGGAGGCCCTCAGCAACTTAGACCCTGTTTCCAAATAAAATTTAAAAAGGACTGGGGGTGTAGCTTGGAGGTAGAATGCCTCTGGGTTCAGTCCCCAGTACCACACACACACACACACACACACACACACACACACACTATTTATGAACATGCCCCATGTTCCTAGCCAAATTCCAAATGCTACAACAAGAAAGAGCAGAGTAAACAATGGTGCCCGCCGTTGGATAGGGATGAGAAGGCAGGACATGGACGAACTGATGGCCTGGGCAGCTTTCGGTTAATTTATGACTTGTCGGGTGTCAGCAGACACTGAGGAGTTGTATGATGTCATCCAAACAAGACATTCAGAGCAGAGATGGGGCATTAGCATGTGCTGGGCCATGCGGAGCGCAGCAGGACGGTGGCAGTGTGGCCCCATGGAGGGACGCAGGCTGAGCTCCTCAGAGGGACCACGCACCGGCTGGAGAAACGTGAATTCAGTATCTTCAGCTGCAGACTCAGGAAGGGTTCTGCCCACAGAACCCCCTTCAAGACTCTCACACATCCTTATGTCCTTATCTCAAGTTTCCCTTTCTCCTCTCTTACAGAGGCATGGCTATTTTCACTGTAACCCCATTTTACATATGGGGACACCACCAAGCGCCATGGACACCTGGTGTCCATGAAGAACTCCAGGAAATGAGTAGGATATGGGGCTCAGAGAGAAGGAGCAGACCAGGGTTCAAGGTCACACCGCTAGTGAGAAGCAGGGACGTGGCCTATCACATACCTTCCGATTCCAGATCTGGATAACAAACAAGAATTATTTCTAGCGTTTACTATTCCCTACCAATGGGTTCCAGTTTCTGAATAGGTCATATCCCAGACGCTTTCTTTTCTCTTTGAACTCTTTTCTCTCCTCTTTTCTTTTGCAGCGTCTAGCACATTCTCTGAACGTGTCACAAACCTTGATTCTGAGTCCCAAACCTAGATGCCTGTTGTAAAATACAAAGAGCCATGAGCGGGACCTGCGTGTTGTTTCAGTTATGCATGGTCACTCTTTACAAGGCAGTTTCCAGGAAGAACCACACATCCCGAGACAGGACTGACTGTAGAATCCGTGGGCCCCAGGACCACGTGGAAATGTGGACCCCTTCCTTCACAAAGTAGGAAGCCCCTTACCGAGGCAACACGAGAACATTGATCCAGGTGTGGGGCCCTCTGAGTGTGGCCTGGAGACAGCAGGGCTCAGGCCCACAGGCCGCCCTGACTGAGCTCTGGTATGGACACAAGGAGCCTCTTTTCTGCCCAAGGCGTGCCCAGGCCTCCATGCACACGGAGGGGAGGAGGTGCGTGCATGAGGGCTGGAAAGGAGTGGGGTGCGGGCAGGGTGTGGCTCTTTGCAGCTGTCTGCCTGTGTTAGATGCATAAGGAATTCTCAGTTGCATAAGGAGGGATCTCTCTTTATTAGTCATTCCTGGAGAATTCTGATTTGGAGAAAAGGGGAACATGCAGGAGTAGGAGGCAGCAGGAACATCACAAACAGGCCCTGTGTGCTTGCTGCCAGCTCAGTCCTGGGCCATCTTCAAGTCTGTAGATTTGCTGTCCTGAGTGTGGCTAAGGCCCATCCTTACGTGGGCATTCCGGCACCTTCCACGTATATTTCTGGCACAGAAAAACAGATGGGGATGGAAACTTACACACAAAAATCACATCTGCCACTCCAGACAATTGAGCAAAACATGAAATTGCAGCTAAAAACCATGGGAAACTCAAATAGAACAAGATTTCAAAGAAGGGCCCATGCCGCTGAACCAGAACGTGGCTTCACTCCATGCCTTCTGAAGGGAAAAGGTGTTTTTTTGTTTCTTTGTTTTTTTTTTTTTTTGGTCTTTCCATCTATGCCGTCTCCCCCCACATCAGTAAATCCTACTTAACAAGATAACTTATCTCATTCAAGAGGAGGCGAAGTCGCAATGTCGTACCTGCGAATCATACTATCGAAAGAGACCTGGCAAGGAAGAGGCCAGCTGAAGTTCACCTCAGCCATGGCCGTGGGCTCAGCAAAGCTGTGCACAGAGAGCAGAGCGCAACCGGCCGGGCCTCAGTCCTGGAGAGAGGCCTGGAGACGCCACGGGGCTGCCCGTCCTTCCTCAACTCCCACAGTCGCACGGTGGCCGCAGCCTCGCAGGAGCCCATTGGGCAGTGGCGGCCCTGCCCAGCACACTCTCTGGGTCCTGCGGAGACTGAGTTCTGCGTGTCACTTTGCGCTCGCTGCCCTCTGTGCTTCTGAAACTTGACTTGGATTTGTGGCTCATGTCACCTTTCCATTGTGTGAAACCTGGTGGTCCTCATAGGATGGTCCCATCCGGCCAGCAGAGTGGCCTCCTATTAGTGCAGCAAGGGGATGGACCAAGCCACAGAGAAGCAGGTCACGCTCTCACTAAGGAAAGGACACTTCCTTGCCACTCCGCCCCCTCCCCTGGGCCTCCGTGCCCTGCCGTGGACCCTGGGTCTCCTCAGTCTCCTGCAGGAGGTCAGAATGCCTTCCCCGCACATCCAGTTCTTCTCCTGAACTTCCACATGTGGCCTGACCCCCCTTACATTAAATTGAAGCCAGGCGTGGTGGCACACACCTGTAATCCCAGTACTTGAGAGGCCGAGAAAGGAGGATCGCAGGTTCCAGGCCAGCCTCAGCAACTTAGTGAGCCCCTCGGCAACTTTAGTGAGTCCTTGTTTCAAAACAAAACAAAAAAATAAATAAATAAAGAGGGTTGGGGTTTAGCTTGGAGGTAGAACACCCCTGGGTTCAACCTTCAGTATCAAGGGGGAAAATATGGGTATTCCAGACTGACTTGTGAAGCTGGCAGTGAGCATTGTTAGCCAGCCGGATGGGGCATCCAGAGGCTCCTGGTGGGATGAAAAGTACTGTGGGAAGGCGTCCAAATTGCCACTAAAAGGCCACCTGCCAGCTCTGCCTTTCTAGAGAACGCTGATGTTTTGGTGCCTGTCTTAATAACGGAGACCGTAGAAGTGACCCAAGGGCCCCTCTGAGTCCCACTATGGCTTCGTGCCCAAGATCACAGCTCCGGAGTGGCCGGCCTGATCTCACGGGAAAGCCAGGGCTTTTCCACCGTGCCCCCACCGCCGTGCCCCCGCCACACACACGCAGAGTCACCACCTCCGCCCTTCCCCTGCTGACCCGGCAGGCTGCAGCCATTGTCTTCCTCCTCCTTGCCTGATGTCCTCAGGCATCCTCCTGCGCCCACCACCCTGCCAGATTCCCTCCCACAGGATGTGGCGATGTGGTCCTCAGCTTGCTTGCTTATCTCTACTTTCTGCGGTCAGGATTTTTAATTGACAGGTAGAATGGTGTGTCTTTATCTTGTGCCACATTCTGTTTTAAAGTGCTTATGCACTGTCTGCTCTGACATCGGCAGCTCCTCCGAGGTGTGCAGCGCGGTTCCGGGCCCCTCCATGCCGTGAGTCCACCTCCTCAGGTGTGCAGCGCTGTCCAGGCCCCTCCATGCCGTGGGTCCGCCTCCTCATGTGTGCAGTGGGGTTCCAGGCCCCTCCATGCCGTGGGTCCGCCTCCTCAGGTGTGCAGCGCGGTCCAGGCCCCTCCATGCCGTGGGTCCGCCTCCTCATGTGTGCAGTGGGGTTCCAGGCCCCTCCATGCTGTGGGTCCGCCTCCTCAGGTGTGCAGCGCGGTCCAGGCCCCTCCATGCCATGGGTCCACCTCCTCAGGTGTGCACTGGGGTTCTAGGCCCCTCTGTGCCATGGGTTCGCCTCCTCAGGTGTGCAGCGCGGTCCAGGCCTCTCCATGCTGTGGGTCTGCCTCAGGTGTGCAGTGGGGTTCCAGGCCCCTCCATGCCGTGAGTCCACCTCCTCGGGTGTGCAGTGGGGTTCCGGGCCCCTCCATGCCGTAAGTCTGCCCCCTCAGGTGTACAGCGTGGTTAAGGTGTTAGTTACATAGACCTGAGAGATGTGTGGAGAAGGAGGTGTATGGATCCACGAGCTCTAAAGGAAACACACAGGCCAGTACAAGCTGCATTCATTCATTCATTCCAAAGGCTGCTGCTTGTCCGAAGGGTGCGTTAGGAAGGACGCAGCTCCGATGCTGTAGCCTGAGACCCAGCTTCATAGGGGAGTGCCTCCACCCCTCCACCCTCTTCCTCCTTCTGCCTGAAAACCTTGAGGAGTTGGAGTGCTTCCTGCCCACATCTCCAGCCCAGGGACCACCAGGGGACTTCAGTGTTTATTGCTATTTTCTCGGGAATTGGAATAGCTCTGACCAGCTCCTATTTGAAAAACATGATAGTATTTTTTGCTTATTATCAAGAAAAGAGCGAAGTTTTCTTGCAACTAAATGAGAACTTGATATCTCTCGTGCCCCGAGGGTGCATGAGTGTGTGTGTGTGTGTGTGTGTGTGTGTGTGTGTGTGTGTGTGTGTTGGGGTTGCTCAGCCTCCTGTTCCTCCCTCTCTGGATCTTGGTAGTTCAGGCTGACACTCCACACCACAGCAAGGAGGGCTGGCTGCCTTTCACCAAAGACAGACCCTCAGTCCTTGCCTCCTCCCTCCCTGCCTGTCCCCTGCACCCCAGGTCCCTGGCGTCAGTCCCTCTGTGGTCTGCCCTGCGTTTGTTTGTCGGAAGGCAGAACTCCCCGCACTTGAAAATCACTACAGTCTTTCTTCTGCCTTTTCTCTTAAACGGCTTTTTTAAAGCCCCCAGAGACCCTTAAAAAAAAAAAAAGAAAAAAGGGAATGCAAATGGAAATTGTGCTGGAAGCTGAAATGAAGATTGTTGCGAGTCATGAGCTCCTGGCCACACTGGGACAAACTATTTTTTATTTTGGGTAATATTTCTTCCTTGGCATTTATTACGCCTCTGTTAAACACAGCTCATGTGACACAGTGTTACTCATAGGCAATCAGAGAAAATGCTGAAAGTTGAGCCATTAGGAGGGCAGGGCAACTTATTGTTAATAGCAGCCATTAAAGCTGAAAGGAAAAATTACCCATCTGCCCCCGCCAGACCTGTCTGCGGATGGAGAGGGGCCTCCAGCGGGCGGAAGGGGGGCTGGGCGGGTGAGGGAAGAATTGAATGTGGAAACCGGAGATCTGTGTAAGGGAAGATAGAGCTGGCTTCAAGTTTGGGCGCTACCCCAAGCAGTGGGGGTAACCTCCTCCTGAGAACGCAGCAGTCCTTTGTCTGAGCACAACTTCCTCCGGAAAACACCTGAGCGCTCTTATCCGAAGCTCTCCTGCAAAATCCATCTCGGCTGCAGATAAGAAACTCAGAATAAACGTGGGTGTAGCAGCAACACCTTGCCATGGTACCCTGCTGTCCCCCACAGTCTCCAAGTAATAACAGTCGTACCACGCCAGAGCTCTGCCATTAGACCTCGGGGTTCAGCAACACATTTCTTTACATTCTCTATTTACAAGAGCATGTGGCTTAAAACCCTTTGAGACATGTTAAATCCTAGCCGAAAATGTGACACCAGTCGCCCACTCCGAGGAGCCACTCTTAAAGTGTGTGTGCTCCACGGGGCCTTATGTCAGCTAGGAGAATAACTTTGTGGGCACTTTGTGGACAGCGTGTTTGTGAGCCTCGCAGCAGGTCTGCCAGGGAAGAGCAGTGACCCCTTCACCCCAGCATGCACAGTGACCGCTGTTACCAGTCACATACACATTGCAAAACCCGGATAGCAGCTTAGAGCTTAGTCCATAAACAGCACGGCCCACTGCTCCAGCTGCCCACCCGATTCCGTGGAAGGGATGGTGTGGGGCAGCCTTGCAGGGAAGAGAGAGCAGAATGAGGGTCGGAGGCTAGCTGGGTGGCCCCAGGATGACCTCCAGGGCTGGCAGGAGCAGAGCAGAGCTGGCGGTGCTTAGCACCCCGGCACCCCCACCCCTGCTCGCCCAGCTCCAGTAAGTGGTTGGGCCTGTCAGGAGGAGGCAGCTGTGCTGACTCAGGCCTGGGGAGGAGTGTCTGATTTCTCTGATAGGATCCTGGCGTCTGGAGCACCAGCCCTAACCTGTTCCTTGGCTTACCAACCCTCAGAAGGGCAGATCGGTATCTTGTCACCTCGGCGGCTCTTGGGAGATTGCTTTTTCTTGCCTTCCGTGGCCCTGTCCCATCCGGAACGGAACAGACGTTCTCAGCCTCTCTGGGCTGGTGGTGCCATTTTGAACGCTAGGATTATTTTGGTTGCGCCCTGGAATTGAACCTACCGCTCTCTCCAAGCATCCTCAGCCCGTGTGACTCATTGAACAAAGCTCTTTCTTCCCGCAGCCGGCTCTTGTGTCCAGTAGACACACACAGTCCTTGGTACACGCTGCCTTCTGCCACCTGCTGCCCTTGGCAGATTGTACCCGGGTAGATGAGACTGGTGAGCCTGCGAGCTAGGGCCTCAGGGTCTCCTGTGGAAGTCTCTGGAGTTAAAGATAACTAAGTGTGGTGAAATGCCAAGTTTGTGATCCCACCAAAGACCACCAGGAGCCGATTCCGATGCAAAGCATACGAGGGTCCTTTATTCAAGCTCGAGCTTGGGCTCCTAACATGCGCCAACGCAGTGGTCACAGAGAGAAGCCCCTTGCTCTCTGAGAACAAAGCTTTTATCCCTTAAGGAGGCAGCCCACCCCACCTTTACATTGATAGGTTAGTTTAAAACATCAGCTTGTTGGCGTTCCCTGGTTGGTTTAATTTTCGCGCCTTAGGTAGGGGTCATCATGAGGGAAGCATTAACCCTATATGGTGACATTTAAGCTGATTGGTCGGGCCCGCAGTATCTTTCTCAGGAATGTCCAGGATGGGGGGGGGGTCCTGCTGACTCTGGTCAGAGTGGCCTCGCCCAAATTATCTGCAAATTCCAGACCCAGGTGTGACACCAATTGGCTGTTTCTAGGGGTTGCTAGAGACAAGATCAGATTAGCACACTTAATGGTTTCTACAGGGTATGGGGCAACAGGCTATAGAAACTTAACTTCTAGAAAAACAGATACTTAAGCCTATTCTACTTAAAGCTTTAACTAAAGCCTGTCATGGCTTCACTTTGGTTCTTCAGTGGCTCATTGAGTTGGAGAGTAGTCCGGGTGCCTGTGTTCAGGGATAGGGGCTAAGGAACAGGACTGGGCTGGTAGGACAAGTGGCCATGCAAGTCACCTCAGAACCCATCGCTGCATCCATACCTTGCACCGATGGATCATCTCTAGGGACTCTTAGTGTCCGAGTGTTCTGGAAAGAACCAGGTGTCACGAGGCATTAAAAGCAGGTATTGGAAAGAGGAGGGATTTGACTGAAGAGGCAAGAGTTTGGCAGGGACACCTGGGGTCTGCTCTGTGGGTGGCATGAGGCTCGTGGTGTGGCTGGCCTGGACCTGCCCAGAGAGGCCAGGACTCAAGGACAGCCAGGGAGTTCCTATTATGGTATTCCCCACCTGGGCAGTGGTAAATCCCTAACACGTTATGTCCATTGTGGATTCTTCAATCTTTAAGAACTATGAATAGGTAAAAAGGCCCGCTGGCAGGATAGATGAGGAATTTAAAGGGGCGATGAGTCTTCTTCTTTGGAAGAAAAGGTCATTGGATTGTTTTACATGGAGGGGCACCATGAAGAAGATGTTGAGGAAAGCGCTTGGCAAGTAAATGACAGAAAAAAATCAACTGAAAGTGGAATGCTTCCCTTTGTAAGCTCAGGGCAGAGTTCTGTAGGGAGTTGCGGACACTTCGGAAGTCATGGTGTAAAGAGAGACCCGTTTGCAACCGTATCGCTAAATCCCAGAATCCCAAGTGAGAGAGAACTTTCCATCTGGGAGATAGGAAAGGCAACCACCACCTGCTTTGGGTTGGTCCGGGCACCTTCAGGTGAACGTGGGATTCTGGGAGCTCTCTGGTGTCTCTGAGCCCTGGTATAGAGTCCTCGATGCCGCCCCATCGGCTGGGCCTGCCTGACTTGCGCACCACCAAGCCGTGGCCACAGATTCCTCTGCAGACAGCGCTGCCCAGGCCGCGAGGTCCTGTGAGGGAGGACTTCACCATCTGCTGTGAGTTAGGGGATATTCTGTTTTTAATGGGTCAGGAAGTTGGGCCTGGTGGCCCACACTTGTAATCCCGGTACTTGGGAGGCTGAGACAGGAGGATCGCAGGTTCGCGGCCAGCCTCAGCTACTTAGTGAGACCCTCCGCAACTTAGGGAGACGCTGTTTCAAAATAAAGACTAAAAATAGGGCTGGGGATGTAGCTTGGAGGTAGAATGCCCCTGGGTTCAATCCCCAGTACCGCAAAAAAAAAAAAAAAAAAAAAAATAGGGCCAGGAAAATCTGTTCAATTGCACTAACTTCAAGGCTTTCCAGAGACTGGAAGGGTAGAGGACCTGGGCCTTGGCTGTAATCTAATATTTCTCCGTAACACTTGCTTTCCCCCCATCTCTCAGTCGCCACTTCCAAGGCATTTCCTGTGCGTCCCCCACAGGTGCTCCTGCAGCTACACCACATCGGCCAACAGGCCCAGTAGGAACGCACAGTGTCCTTTGCCAGTGCGGAGCAGGGCTCCATCGCACCTCACCTCACGCTGTAACTCAAGCCGGCTAATCCTCTGTGGTAGGAACAGAGGCCGGTTCTGCCAGACAGCTGGTCACTGGTGTGTGCCTCGTGCCTGGCGGTATCGGGTGTGCTGTTGCCGTCGGTCGGTCGCTGCTCCGAGCATGCTTTCTTCGAGCATGCTTTCTTGGGGTCGGCTCAGCTTTCCTGGGATCTGGGAGGAGGAAGGAGTGGGTGTTGGATCTGGCTGCTTTTCTCTCCACCTCTGTGCTGCTGGTGAAAGGTGCACTCTGAGTCACTGCAGAGTGGAAGGAGCAGATAAGATACCCCAAGGCCGCGACTTCTGCCCTCAGGGCCCCCATGCCGAGACCACAGCCAGACCTTCCCCTTTCCTGAGGCTGACAGGGCGGGCTCCACCACATTGGTGGAGCAGAGCTGAGTGTGTGCTGAGCTCAGCTGCAGACCTGAGTGCCCGACCACAGGCCAGGGTGCTGTAGCCGCCACGCCAGTCTCCCCCCAGAGCTGGTTTCCTCAAAGCCACAGAAGCACAGAAACCACCTGTGCCCCCTGCCAGCCCGCTGAGTGGCCTGCAGCTGTCTCCCTTCGGCCCCGGCTCTTCAGGGGGGATGGGTGTGGTGTGTTTGTTACCAAGAATTGAGGTCGGGTGCCACCTACTGACTGCCCTCTAGGGCCGTCCCCCCTGCTTGGGGCATCTCCTCCCCAGATGCAGGGCAGAGGGTCCGCCTGGCGCCTCTGGGTCCCTAGACATCTCCAGAGTCATCTCCACACCCATTTTCCTTTCTTAGTCTTCTTTATCCTCTACACTCTCTCCTTCCTTTGCCTTTCTATGGAAATAGTTATTTCTTAAAGATCAGCATATTCCTCAAATAGAAGAATTGGACCTCTGGGGGGACTTTTTCTCTTTGTGAACTTAGAGTCCTAAGAAAAACCCAGAAGAAACCATAAAAGGGTATTTTATACCAGAACAGAGTTACTAAAAGTGAGTACAAAGCTCTCAACCTAATTTGAGCAAGGGCAGGCTTCTTTGGTGCGCAGTGATGAACTTCCCCTTCTTTAATTTGAAAGGATTAATGAATGAGCTCAAGGTATTGGTCATTGTCTATGGCGTGTGTGGCTTGAGCTTCTAAATCTGGGCTAAAATTTAAGGCTGGATGCCTGTGCTAGATCCTGCAGTTGTACACCCATGTATACTGTGTGTGCACATGAGGAGGCTTCCAAGATGGAGGTACAAGGAAAGGGGGCTTTTGTCTCCCCCATGTGAACTGAGAAATGTTTGCCTAGCAAAAGAATAGTTGTGCAAACCACTCCTTGAAATTCACCTTAGCATCTCTGAAATAATCTCAGAATAGCATTGCCACATTCCACAGCCTGCCGTGGTGCCAAGCTCCGAGCTGTCCCTCTCAGGACACCGGTGCCCACTATGGTGTTCCAAAAGTCCAGCGTCCTGCCAGCCACAGGTGGCGGTGGTAGCAACACGGCGGGAAGAATGAGGAAAGCCCTGCTCCTCTTCTGCTTAGTTCTTTACGCCCGTCACTTAAGGCTGGGGCCTCTGGTATTGCCGCCGTCCTGGGTTTCAAGACCTGAAGCCTGGCTTGTTTGCCTGGAGCAGAAACCTCTGGTATTCTCTAGAAGAGAACAGGGAACTGCAGAAACTTAACTCACAGTGACTTACAGAATCTTAAAATTAGTTTATTTTCCAATGTTGTTACCATTCTAGCCCCTATATTGAGATAATTTTTGAAGGCGAGGAGAGTAGGCTGAGACAATTTCATAAGCTTTTTGCTTTTGGTAGGAAGAGGAAGTGTTTGTAACATATACCTCCACCTGTCTCTGGTGGGAAGATGCTTCCTTGGTAGAGGTCTGTGCAGGGGCTTCCCTCCTGCTCTTTCTGGGAGCCCTGCTGTCCTCTCCTGGCATCCAGAGGCAGGAGGTGGAGGCCGGAGGTGGAGGCCGGAGGTGGCCTCAGGGTCCAGGACCTCAGTGTCCTGCTGGGCGACGCTGAGCCTTAAGTCTAGAGTCCAGCACCAGCCACCGAGCGCCATTCACTACCAAGCAGCCACAACAGGGTAACTCCCCGGCATGTCCATACCTCCTGTCCCTGAAAGTGAAGCCAAACTCGGCTTTACAGAAAGCACGCACCCAGTGTGCAAATGATTCCAGAATGTTCTGCTTTGCTTTGGGACAGAGTCAGTCTGAGGACATCGGTGCTGGGAAACCACATGTGTCATTAATAGTTTTGCTGGTTCAGGCTACTGGGAAGCAGAGAAATGAGACTCTGCAGAAGGCACATGGAAGTCCATGCTGGCCTCTACCTGGGAAGGCTGCCCCTGCCACCCGAAGCCCTGCCCACTGGCCTTTTTTTGCCACCACCTCGCCACGATTGGAGGCCACTGCGAGGCGGCAAGAGAGCCCTAGCCCAAATCAACTGCAAAATCAACTTGGGTCGTTCTGCCTCCCTGGACCTCGGTTTCCTGTCTGTATAGAACGGCACCTAATACCCCATGATATTTATGTGCCAATGAGAGCAAATTACCTATTTTTTTTTCTTTGTGGTACTGGGAATGGAACCCAGGGGCATTCTACCTCTTAGCTACACCCCCAGACCTTTTTGGTTTTTTTTTATCTTGAATCATGATCTCACTAGGTTGCTGAGAATCTCACTATGTTGCCGAGGCTGTCCTCGAACCTGTGATTCTCTTGCCTCAGCCTCCCGAGTACTGGGATTACAGGCATGCACCACCATGCCTGGCTTAATTTTTGACAAACTGATGTGTAAGACTTAATTCCCACAAAAGAAAAGACCATGGCAGCTTCGGCCCTCCCTGTCCACGCATCTGTCCTCAGATTCACTGTGGGTATTAGCCCTTTCCCCCATGGATTCTGCAAACTTGTCATACTTCTGGTGGGATCCGTTCATCTGAAATGTAGGCCCAGCAGAGCATAGACACTCAGTAGGGTTGTTGAATGAACAGTGGGCACAGAGACCCACCTGGGTGCCTGGAGGAGCAGCACTGGGGGACGCTGTGCAGGCCAGCTGCATTAGTGCAGGCTGTGAGCAGGTTAACCGAGCTGTAAGGCTGTCCCTGGACGTAAGTGACCGACCCTCTGCAGCGTGGAGCAGGGTGCCACCAGGAAGCAGGCGGCAGCAAAGAGAGACACAGGCTAGACTTCCACGATTCCTGATGCTTTTGCCCCAAAGGCCCTGCTGCGGTGCGGAAAGCAGGTCCTCTCCATCCTGCAGGGCCTAGCAAGCCTCAGCGCCTCACTCACAGAGGTAGTTGCGGCCGGCCAGGGGCTTGCTATGCTCTGGGCCTGAGATGTCCCCAAGGGCTCATGTGTTGAAGGCTTGGTCCCCAGCCAGCAGCGTCCAGAGCTGTGGCCATCGGGGGGTGAGTAGGTCGTGAGCGCTCTGACCTCATCGGTTCATTAGTCCATTAATGGGTCCATAGCTTAATGGGTGTAGGGAGGGCCTTTGCCTTAGAAGTGAGCTCTCTCAGCTTCCCGCCCTCCATGAGCGGGCAGAGCAGCTCTGCCCACTGTCAGCTCCCTGCCAGGAAGCCCTGTCTCACCAAGGCCCAGGTGACCACGGGCTGAAGCTCGAGCCCGAGGAAACCTTTCCTCCTGTTCGTTGATCTCCTCAGGCCTCAGTCACAGGGACAGAAAGTTGACCAACACAGGACCCTCGCAGGAACGCAGAGTGTGGCGCTCCAGTGAGAACCACTGCCAGGTGCCTGGTCAGGGCCGGGCGCGGTGTGGCTGGCGGAGCAGCTCTGGAGCTCAAGCGAAGCCATGCGGGTCGGAGCAGAGGTGACTCACGCCGCGATGAGACAACAGAAGCTTCTTCAGAACCAGTAAATGAGGCGCGGCCTCTGGAGGCAAATCTCTAAAGGAAAACGGAGGCCGCGCCTGGTCTGTCTCTCTGATAACCGCTGGTGTACTAACTGCACCCACCATGAGGTGCTACATGCTTCTAAATGAGGATGGCCGTGGGAGTCACGGCACGGGCCCCTGGGCGTGGGCACCTCCAGGGTGAGTTCTTTGGTGGGGCTCGAGCTCCAGGGCACAGAAGACACAGGCCCGAGATCCCTTCTCATTTCGCCGGTGTGTGAAAGCAAGTTCAGGCGGCGCAGCAACAGCAGCAGCAAGGAAACCGCCTGAACATCAGCGCCTAATGACGCCCATCTGCTCCAGCACCGCTCCCGCCCGCCCGCCAGGGCGGCTGCTGCCGACGCTAAGCAGCACATTATTTTCGATAAGTTGCGCTCATTTACTTGAAATCTACTTCTCCTTTAAAGTGTCCCCTGGAAACTGGAATCGGAGTTTGAGCGGGGCTGCGCGGCGCGCAACGGCAGCCTGGCACTCACGTTGAAGAAACGTGGAGCCCTTTGACCATCAGGTGCAGGTGTGCTCAGGAGCTGTCAGGAGGAGAGGAGGAGGCTCCATGGGGGACAGTCCAGGGGATAAAGCCACCATTAGGTCTCAGTTCCTGAGAGCGGGATGCACGAAATGATGCTCTATGGACCAGTCCTCAAGGCCAAAGCGCCACCCATCCCATTCGACATCGTCAGCCGCTCTCCTGGTCCTGTGACATGCCTTTCATGCAGAGACTAGGCTGGTGAGGTTGAAGGGTGTGGTTTGCAGTCTGGAGCTCAGAGTCTCCATTGCTGCGTCCCAGTCCCCCCACCCCCCACCCCCAGGATTTCTTACTTGCTGCCTCTTGTCCAGGGCGAGAATCTATACCCAGCATTCAGGCCTGCCATCCGGTCCTCCCTGCCTGTCAACGGCCTAGGGAACATTCTGAGAAGCAGGAAAAGCCCCAACTCTCCCTGTGGCCCACGGGTCCCAGCCCCTGTGTCTCAGGGTGGCTGGACTGGCTCCTGAGCTGCAGGCACGTGCTCAGCGTGGTTTTTAATGAGTGGTGATGGATGGTCCGCCCATCCTCCCCAAAGGGCCCTGGCTGACCTCACGTGCATTTGCAAGATGACCATCTGGGGTCACAGGTGTTGCTTGGGGTCATGGAAAAAGGGAACCTAATTGGCATGTGCTTTGAAATGGACCTGGATGCCCATAAATAGACCCAGTGCCCTTCAGCGGGGGATTCTGCTGCCGGCACAGTGCATAGAGTTGGTGTCTTGTCTTAGTAGAATGCACTGGGCTCTTCTCCCCAGTCCTCCGCACTGGACAAGGCAATGTCCCAATGTCAGCTGTACACGGGTAGGCAGGCCACAGCACTGGGCCTGAGGAGTGTCTCAGAGCTTCGTCTCAGGCGGCTCTGCCTCCTGTTTGCCTCTAGGTTTGTAGCCCCGTTGACCCCGGCGTCCAAGCATGGCGCCTCTTCTCTCCACTCCCTTCATCACAGAGGAAGTAGAGAGCCCCTGGCCCCTCCCCGCACTCCCTGTCAGACCACCCCTGCCCGGGCCAGGCTCCTGGAGCTTCCCCCCACTCATGCTCATCCCTGGTAGACCCTGGAGGGGCCTCCCTGCGGACACGGCCTCTTTCTGCCTGTTCCAAACCTCTCTTTGCTAAAAGACGTTCTCCCCTGTGGCTACTCAGGTTTTTCTGTGACTTGCCTCTAGTTATTAAGTCTGTCTCTTTCTAATTTCCTCTGTGACCCTGTAACCAACATGAAATCACTCTGCCTTCTAGATTTCTTTTTTTTTTCAACAGTTTATATTAGCTCATATTAGATAAGTCGCTAAAAGCAAACAAAACAAAGCAAAAAACCCTCTGAAAATCCTTAAAGAAATCGCAAGCTTATTTTTCTGAGTCCTAGAGTCCAGAGGTGAGCATGCAGGCCGGTCTCCAGGTATGAGAACTTCTACCTGGGGTCTTTCCTTTGTGTGGCTCCAGTGACCAATCCATCTCACGGTCCAGGGAGGCTGCTTGAGCACCATCCGCTACTTCACACTCCAGCCGGCAGAAGGAAAGAGTAGCAACCAGGGCTTTGCCCCGCTAAGAGCAGTCCTGAGGTTTTACACCCCGCGTCCATTCATCTATCGCCAGTACATGAGCGCAAGCACATCTACCTGCAAAGGAACCTGGGAAGCGCCTTTCCTTCCGGTGACCACGAATTCAGCTAAACACTGGAGTTCCATTTCCACGGAGGGGGATGTTGGCAGAGCCTAAGGATCAGCCTTCATCTTGGTACCAGCATTGTGCCCGCCCTTCCCTGGGCAGTGCCCGTCCCGGGTCCCCCATGGAGAGAAGCACATGCTCCTTTGTGTCTCATACCTGCACATTTAAGAGGTGATCTTAGATCCGCGATGGTAAAGGGGGACTCGGTGAGTCCCCTTTTCTTGCCTTCTTCAAGCAAAATGTACTGTCCCATTCCTCCCTCACATCAGCTCCCCAGCACTTATTCAGAGGAGTTGGGGCTCCATTTGGGTGAGAGGGAGAGGATTCAGGCAAAGGGGTGGATGGCTGGAGGGTGTGAGTGTACTGTCCCTGGTCCCCAGCCCTAATGCTGTTTCCCCTGACTGGTCACCGTTGCCCTCTGTCCCCAACCTCGATTCCGTCTCACTGGGACGAGGACCCACTCTAGCAGGTGCAGTTGTGTTGGTCTGTGAATGAGGAGTTGGAAGTAATCGTGCAGGGAGTTAAGACTAACTTATCAGCAAATTCTGTAAGGACGCCTCAAGGTCAGCATTCACTGTATTAGGAACCCTGCCCGTGAATAATTCATCAATTTTCAAAAGCTAAGAAAGATTCAAGCGATAACAAAACGATCTTTATTTTAAACTCTGTTCTGATGAGATTGTTCGGAAAGTAAGAAAACAAATAGTTCTGCTCCTATTCAGCTTAAGAACATGGCCAGGAACATTTACTTTGTCACTAGGAGCAGGACACTCACGGGTTGTCTGAGATGGTGGCGATATCCTCTCAGGAGACTACGCCGGATGCCAGCACAGTGACCCACAGCTCCCAGAAGCGTTGTCCGCCTCCAGAGGGACCCAGGCTCTGGCGGGCCCCCGAGGCAGGAGGACTGTGGAGCTTTCCAGCTCAGGGAAGTGAGGGCTGCAGCTCTACGTAAGGAGGGAAAGCTTGAGAGTGCAGAGGCAGGGGACCCATGAGTGCCTGGCAGAAGAAGAGTGAGGAAGGAGCGCGGAGGGGGAGAAGGCAGAGCAGGGGGACTTGCGGAGATGTCTCCCGTTGGCCAAGGACCAGTTGACTGCTTGGCCTGAGACAGCATCCATCTACGCTTGTGTGGAAGCACAGGCAGGGTGTGTGTGCAGCACACTGTGCAGCTGTGTGCATTGTGTACGCGCGCGTGTGTGTGCACGTGTGTGGGGGGGTGCGCGCATTCTCTAGCTTCTCCCGGTTCCTCCTTCGTGGCTGATTCCTAACATACAGAAACTAAACTCTTAACTCTACATCTCTCCCGCTTTGGGCATCTTTGCACTGGGACTTTTATCAATGGAATCGATTCAGCTTCAACGCTTAGTCAAGAGTCTACCTGGTCAAGCACCAACATGGTTTTGTAAAAATATCCTTAATCCTTAATGAGAACCACAGCGTAGTTGACATTCCCAGCTGTTTGGTGAAGGACACTGAGGTCACAGGGAGTGTCCTACTGCGTGCCCAGGGTGCCCAGCACCTGCATCAGGACACTGACTTCTTCCGGTCGTGCTGTGGGGTCGGGGAAGTAGGCCCTGTGCGCATGCTTGCACGTGGCAGGAGAAGAAGTCAGCAGCGTTCTTGCAAAGAACCAGGTGAGGGGCCTTACTGAGACTCTGAGCTGCAGAGCAAGAGGGGGTGAGGAGCCGCTCCCGCTGCGGCCACTTCCCTTAGGAATACAGCGGACAGCACGCTGCCAGCGGCCGGCCAGTGGCTCCAGGTCTTCATGTATTTTACATGTAACTAAGCAGGAGCCATCCTTGCTCTGGATCACCTGCGTGAGCCAGGCCTCTCGCACCCTGCACGGCTTTTCAGATGGGTTTCCCATGCCCACACCTCTGAGGATGTCAACAGGGCACAGTGGCATGGGGTCATGCCCTCCTACCTGCAGCTTCACTCTGGGCAAAGGGTTCCCAAGCACACACAGCACGCGCTCCAGCCGTTAGCACCGGAGCCCCTCACCCAGGCTCGCGTCCAGAGACGCAGGAGCCACTGCCCAGTGCTTCGGCGCTCTCTGCCAGCTGGCTGGGCCGCTCCGTATGCCAGCAGGGAATGTGTGAATGGGACCCGTGCCCGCGTACCCCCTGAGAAGTGGAAAACACATGTGACCAGAACCACCGAAGCTCAGCCCAGAAAACGGGGTGACAGGAAGAGCCGGGCTGCGCTGCTCCGAAGAAAGCCCTGGAATATGAACCAACAAATCAAAGCCGGCTCTCAGGCGGTGGTCACATATTCTTGTTTTCATCCCACCTTGAGTGTCACACACAGCTCTGCGCACAGGGGCTCTTGGCCCAGCATGAAGACGGGCGTGGTCTCCTCGCGAGACTGCACGGACCATGGGAGCCAGAAACATTCCTGCTGGGCCTCACACTCCTGCTGAGTTCAGCTGGAACCCCCAGGTCCCCTCGTGTGCTGAGGTTTTGTTATATACCTGCTTAGCAAACGAAGAAGAAAAATTGAAAAAAGACATTTTATCTTCAAATCAAACCCCCCACGGTGGCCACACTTTGAGACATTTGACCCAAATTCCCACGTTAGTGTCTGAGATCCTCAGGGACCGGGAGACAGGTCTGGGAGCTCGATGTTGGAACGTGTTGGGACAGGCCTCTCTGCGGGCCAGGTCCCGCGTGGAAGGTCTCCATGTGGTGCAGCAGGCTGGACGCAGGTGGTAACCAGCTCTCAGCTGATCGGAAACTGTAGCTGGAGGCTCTCTGTAACTGAGGCACGAGACTCAGGAAACCCAGCTTCTCATGTCCACTTGTTTCATAGACAACTTTTTTTTTTTTTTTTTGCGGTACCGGGGATTGAACCCAGAGGCGTTCTACCTCCGAACTACACCCCCAGCCCTATTTTTTATACTTTATTTTGAAACCGGGTCTCACGAAGTTGCGGAGGGACTCACTAAGTAGAGAGAGAGAGAGAGACAGGGAGAGAGAGAGAGATAGAGAGAGCTGAGGCTGGCCGCGAACCCGGATCCTCCGGTCTCCACCTCCCAAAGTACTGGGATTACAAGCGTGCGCCACCACGCCCGGCTCATAGACAACTTTTTAACAAATCGAAAATAAAAAAGACCTTTTCCATCAGACAAACTCAGGGGCTGAGAATTAGGAGAGAAGCACACCCACGCACACTGTCCCCAGCTTCAAGGCACGATGGAAGATCCCGGCCCCCCTTGGGTTTAGAAGATGAGGCTATATCATGGTGGTTTCTCAGCTGGAGGAGCGTCCAGTTTACAGACTGTGCCGTGGGATCGACAGAAGCTGGAGGAAGCAGAGCGGACGTGCATCCTTTGCAATCTGTCGGTGTCAGCCTACAGCCCCGGAGGGACGAGAGGCCACAACCACGACTTCCGGAGGTCCGAGGCCACATCCAGCGCACCTGGGGAGCCATGGTGCCCAGCTCGTTCCTCGTCCTGCCAGGTGACATGAGGTACATGTACCCCTGCTGCCAGGCTACTATCAGCCCTTACAGAGAGGACTTCGCAGGCACAAGTCCCATGCCTGCACCCGCCCGGCACCCAGAGCCCCGTCACTGGACGCACCAGGCTGGGTCCAGGAAGCTCTGGCGTTCGGCCAGCATAGTTTTACTTGTTGGGAATTATCGGGTCTGAAGAGGCAGATCTGACGGCTTCGTGAAGTGGGTATGGAGGGGGAGGCAGAGAGAATGCCCACTGCTGGTTCAGCTTGGAACCGGAAGGTAGGGTTGGGCGAATATAGGGAACCGATTGCAGGCCTAGAACAGCGGCCCCGGCAGAGTGTTACTGATACGCCACCCTCCCTGCCGCTGCCCTCCTTCCCTCCTTATTCTAGTGCTCCTAAGACACACCTGAATTCTATGGGGTCTCCAAGAGACCATAGGATGCAGGACGGTCGTCACTACCTGGCTGGCCAGATGACAGGTGTGGCCGGCGTGTCCCGAGGGACCCTGGGGCCAGGGCGCAGACCCAGCGTGTTCTGGTGTCTCGGGGGCTGCAGGCTTCGTCTTCAGATGTCATGGGGAAGGATTGTGAGCTGAGTATTGAAATGGGTGAGGACACTGGCAGGTGATTTCTGTGCGGGGAGGGAAAGGCATCCATCCCGTCCCATGGCAGAGTGACTGTATCACCCTGGGATCACTGGGAGAAGGAAGGCGTGGAGAGACCAGGTGTCCAGGGAGTTAGGGCGTCAGCGCAAGGAGTCTCCCTCCTCAGCCTCTGCTGGCTCCTTCCCGCCTAGAGTACCAGCTCTGACCTCCACGTCAAAAGACACGGTGTGCCTGAGTGTGCACAGAAGTCTTGGCTGTGTCTCATCTGCCTGCTATGCAAACTTAGGATTCTGCCTCCTATTTTGCAAGGTCATACAGTGGAGCATGTTCAGGTACTTTATGAACACGAAAGGTGTAACCACGGCTCTGAGAGGAGAGTGATTTGCCCCTTTTTTAACAACGCAGGGGGAGCCGACGTCTGCCCTGTCCCTGTCTTCAAAGCCCCCACCACTGGAGAGCTCGCTCCGTGCCCTCCCCGACAGTGTACAGCGGGGACTTAGCTCCTGGCGACAGAGCACCCTGCAAGGAGCTTCTTCTTGACTTTGTATCAGATGGGTTGGAGAGCCTCGAGGTTTGCCTTTCTGCACACATCCAGGGGAGGCTGCCTCCTGCCTCCCCAAACCACCCTTCTGTCTGCCTTCAGTCACTCTCTTTCTCTGTCTCTTTCTCTCAGCTCAGTTTTGGGGTCCTGGACTGTTACCCAAATCTGAGCGCAATCCACCCACTCAAGCAGATCTGCCCTGCCCCTCCCTGCTGCCCCACCCTCGAGGTCCAAACTGGGCACATTCCCAGTCCTGGCCCCTGGGGCCTGCGGGACCCTCTGGCTGAGCCAGACCTCCGTGAGGGGAGACTGCCCTCTAGTGGGTGTGGGCTGGCACTGCTGTGGACAAAACCAACTGGCCGCCTCCCTCCCAGCCTGGAACTAGGCACCATGCCTTTGTGTTTGGGTTCTTCTCCTCCCGTGAAGAAAAGCCATGGAGGAAAGAACAGCAGGAGGCCGGCGGTAAGAGCAGCTCCGCAGTGCTGCTACAGCCAGTCCCCGTGTCCTGGGAGTCTTGCCCAAGCATGAACCCGGGCAGGGGTGACAGCAGGTGCTTCCCCAGGGCCAGGGGCAGGTTCTGTGAGCCACTCCCTGCCTGGTCTCTTACACAGGGGCAGGTTCTCAAGAAGGAAACACCTTCTCTGAGAATCATTACCAAATGGGCTAAACACCATGACCTGCAATCTCTCAGCCGACTGGGCGTCCCTGGAATTGATTGCCTATCCTTGGTGGTAGAAGTGTACAGACCTGCTGGCCGTTCAAGCCTGCATGCACTGGCGTACCCAGGGGCTGGGCCCTTTAAAACCTGTTTCAGGAGGAGCTGCTGATCTGGGAGGGAGGGCCGGGCGCCCGTCAGGGAGGCAGGGCCCTGATCACATGTGATGGTTGTTGGATTAGGTAACTGCTCTGCGGTGGAAATTGGATCTTGGAGGATGAGTGTTAACATCTCTGGTGTCCTGGCGAAGGGTTCATTGGAGTTCTGCATGGTGCCACAGAGATAAAAAGGAGCTTTTAAATAATCATTTTGTCTCCTGCTCGCCAAAGTCCTGGCTTCGAGCAGTAAATAGGTAGCATCAGCTCCGCTTAGACATATCACCCTTTTCATTTATTCATTTAATGGGGTGGGATTTTTTTTTTTTTTACTCACTAGCTGAATGGTTTCCGTATCAGTGGTTTCCAATACCCTTCTCGATGTAGTCTTTTCAAATTCTCCTCATTCTGGATAGACATGTGAGCCCACAGTATTCTTCGCTGGGTCACCCCCCCCCCCGCATAAACACCTGCAACGCAAGTCCGCCAGAGCAGAGCGCCTGCACGACGCTGCGAGACATGAAGATTCTCTTCAAGGCCCTCTCCGGTTTACATTTGTTTCTTGCACATATTCTGAGTTTTCTGTTTTCATGATTTGAGTATACTTTTTTCTTTCCTTTTTTGTGGTGCTGGGGTTTGAACCCAGGGGCATTCTACCTCCAAGCTACACCCCCACCCCATTTTTTTTTTATTTTGAAACAGGTTCTCACTAAGGTGCAGAGGGTCTCACGAAGTTACTGAGGCTGGCCTTGAACCTGCTATCCTCCTGCCTCAGTCTCCCAAGTATTGGGATTACAGGCGTGTGCGACCACACCCAGCTGATTTTAGTATAATTTAAATAGTACAATTTGGAGAGGTCTTCTGGGCTGTCTCGTTTGTTTTTCTGCATCTTTCCATCCTTCTTCTTTTTTTCAAATCTGTGGTTTAGAACCTACTTACGTATTTCTATCAGACCAATTTCTTATTGGTCACATTGAGTTAAAGAGGGCGGTAGCAGTCCCAGACACCGGGCATTTGGGGGGACAGGGGGAACTGGTCACCTTACCCAGGAGGACAAGGCCTGACTCTTAGGGCAACGTGGACCCTGTCACTGTGCTAATGCTGTGGAGACTAGATGCCACCATGCAGCCTTTGGCGTTGGCCACGTGCAGGAAGCGGGTTGGGGCAGCCAGGAGGACCCCGTCCAGGCACCGCCGCCCGCTGGAGTGCTGCTGGCCTCAGTGTCGGGGTTTCCTGGCAGCCTGGGACTCGCAGCCTCCACAGAGGGGAATGTCTGTGACATGAGATTCTGAGGAGCGCATCAAAGAGTAGAGTTTTGCCCCAGCACAAGTATCGAATGCTCAAGCCAAAGTAAAACTCTTGAGTAGTCTCTTAACAGCTCGGAGGCAATTCTTTATTAAAATTCGAATGGCCCTTAAGTGACCTTGTTGATAAAGCAATTAAAATTCACCAAGTAGAGAAAAACACCCATGAACTGCACAGGTGGATACCTCACCCTGAATCGTCCCTTGGACCCCGGAGATGGATGAGCCGGGCTCTGACGCCAGGGGCCGGATGGCGGCCGCCCTTCTCAGCCCCACCGCAGGGCCTGTGAGGCAGGGAGGGCCGCACACTATGGTCCCTTCTTTAGGAAACCTTCGCTAGAACTGGTGTGTTCTTCAGAGAACTTGGGAGAGTTCAGTAAATAAGCTCAGGAAACAGAATAACATGGCTGAGTCTTTATTATTCGATGTTCGGCCAAAGGGGCAGTTTCCCACTGAGTCTCCTGGGCCCACCCAAAAAAAATTTCATCAAAAAAAAAAGTCCACAAGAGAAACCGCCGCGGTTTGTTAACTGCGTGCCAGCCCCTCTGTAGCCATTTTATATGCACACGGCGGCTATTAAACACCAAGTGTGAAAGGGGAGGCCTGGTGTGGGACAGTGTTTGTGTGTAGGTGGGCTTCCTTTCCCCCCCGCCCCTCCTCCCACCCCCTTGGCGAGCAGGAGCTCCTCCCCGGGCCTCCTGTCCTCCCTGATCTCTGGCTGCCACACTGGTCCTCCCTGGCCTGCCCATGTTTCATGAGAGTTGAGAGCTGTGCTGTAGCTGTTCTGGGACAGGAGTCGGGGTCTCCTTCTGAGCCCCTCTCAAGGTTGATGTCTGCTGGGAGCAGGAGGGTGTGGGCGAGCGCAGTCAGTAGTGATGCTGGTGTGACGGTGATGGGGCGTCCTGGACATCTAGAGGTCCCCTGGTGTGGAGCTCATACCTGCCTTCGCTGTGACAGCAGGGACAGGAGGACTGCCTAGCTGGGTGCAGAGACAACTGGAGACACCATGAGCTCACAGGTGCACTCTGCCTGGAGCAGCTCCGATGGCTACCACCTCCACCCCCAAACACACAAAAATGTTGTCCCCTTCTCCTCTGCCTCCTGCCCTACCCTACCCAAAATTGTCTTCATTTTCTTGTAATTGAAAGTTTACTTCATGTAAACTCTCTCTGAACAAAGAGTTAGATGAGAGATTTATTTCCTGGCAGGTCGCGTGCAGGTGGCAAGAGAAGGCACGCTCTTTGGCTGAGTCGCTAGAGTCTTGATGTCTTTCAGCCCAAGTCACCCCTCTCCCCAAAGGTTGTGGTGTTTTTTTTTTAAAAATGGCCATCTTAGCCAGGCATGGTGGTACGTGCTTGTAATCCCAGTACCTGGGGAGGCTGAGACAGGAGGATCACAGGTTCGCAGCCAGCCTCAGCAATTTAGTGAGGCCCTCCTCAACTTAGTGAGACCCAGTTTCAAAATAAAAGATAAAATAGGGCTGGGGGTAGAGGTAGAATGCCCCTGGGTTCAATCCCCAGTAACACACACACACACACACACACGCACACACACACACACAATGGCCATCTTGCTCCGGGACTGCATTCTACCTGACCAGTGCCTCCCCAGGTCACCTTCCTGCAGCAGGACAGGACCCATTCCCTGCAGCCGCCTGAGCTCAGTCCTTAGACCGAGAAGCCCCGCTCCAGGACCGACCTCTCCGTGCTGTGCTGGACTTCTCTGCACACTCAACCAGTCCAGGGCAGAGGCCTGAAGATTTCATTCCATTAACCGATTTATTTAGCCCAGGGTATTTTGGAAATGAAAAAAATTTAATCAAATATTACAAAGAGAGTCGACGAGTGTAAAACTGCAAACCTACGGAAATCTAAAATCAGAAACGAGGAAGGAAACGCTTCCCCTTGAACTGAAATTTGGCAGTTTGAGGATGAAAGTTAGAAATATATTATATTATAATTAATTTTTTGAAGTTTTAAATTTTTTATCATGGCAAAACATACATAATGATAAAGCGCGCCACTTGGGCTATTTTTCGGTGCGCAGTTTGGCGGCATTGGGAACACCCTTGTGAAGCTTCACCGTTGTCACTCTCAAGCACTCTTTGGTCTTCCCAAATGAAACTCTGCACCCATTAAACACTGACTTCCCCCTTATCCCCCCACCCTCCTACTACCTCTGCCTCTGTGAGTTAGACTATTCCAGGAGCCTCTATAAGTGGGGTAAAATCCATCTTTGGAATCCTCTCCTTGCGTTTCCTTGCTCTCTGGGCTCCTGTTTCCAGCCCTTCTCCCTTTCCTCACATGCACATCCTTCGGCGCTTGTCCAGCCCCGTGATGCGGTTGTTATTTTGCATTTTGCTTCTCTCGGTTCTTTCTCCGGGTTGCTGTTAATGCTCCCTTTTTTCTTTGTCTTCCCCTGTAGTTTTGAGTATCCGGGGGGCCCAGGAAGAGGAGCCCACAGACCCCCAACTGATGCGACTGGACAACATGCTGTTAGCGGAAGGGGTGGCGGGACCCGAGAAGGGCGGAGGGTCGGCGGCAGCGGCTGCAGCAGCGGCGGCCTCCGGAGGGGCCGGTTCAGACAACTCGGTGGAACATTCAGACTACAGAGCCAAACTCTCGCAGATCAGACAGATCTACCACACGGAGCTGGAAAAGTACGAGCAGGTAACCGGACTCCCCGGGGAGGCCGAGAGGGACAGGCGGGCGGAGGGTCAGGCGCGCTCAGTAGGCACCATCCCGCCGAGCTCCCAGGTGACGCCGTCCTGTATCCTGCACTTGTGCCTGGCACAGAGCCCTGGCAGGACATGAGTCTATCAAGTCCCTGACCTCAGCGATTAAAACCCCAAGCATTCGATGGAGATACAGCCATACAGAGCGCCTGAAGGTGTAAGCTCGATATTAAGAAACCTAAATAGTGGGGACGAGGGCCACCTGGTACCTGGAACTCCAAGATGGCTGCCGAGGACACGCGGTGAGGCCGTCAGCTGTGTGGGTTACAAGCAGACCCCGCCTGGCTGGCGGGGAGTCCCCTGTGCTCTTGGCTGTTCTTTCCCGAGGAGGACTCCTCTTCTGGATGTTGTATATGACAATTGGCCTTGGCGTTCACTCTGCCCACACTTGGTTGAGCGGAGAGTCGAGCGCTCTGCTTTTCATACCACCCATGACACACGTGCAGGGTGACGCACACCTCCCTGTGCCTCGGAGATGATGAGCCAGACATAGCTGATCAGCCCCGCACTCCACCGGCAGGCCGTCCACCTGAGCCCGCTGCGAGCTCTACCATGGAAGCCGGAGGCATAAGACAGAGAACTGTGGATTGGCCATCCAGGATGCGAAGGACCATAGATATGAAGGAAGAATAAGAAAGGGTTTAGCTGGGCGTGGAGATCACGCCTGTCGTCTCAGACCTTGGGAGGATGAGACCGGAGGATCGCAGGTTCAAGGCCAGCCTCAGCAACTTAGCGAGATCCTGTCTCAGAAGTTAAAAATAAAAAGGGCTGGGGGGGTATAGCTTGGAGGTAGAATACCTCTGGGTTCAATCCCCAGTACTCCCAAAAATAAAAATAAAAGAATTTTTAAAAAAAGGGCAGGGTGTAGTGGTGCACACCTGTAATCCCAGTACTTGGGAGGCTGAGACAGGAGGATTGCAGGTTCAAGACCAGCCCCAGCAATTTAGTGAGACCCTGCTCAGTACCACCAAAAAAAAAAAAAGGCTTTTACTTACAAAACAATATATAAATGTAAGATGTCTGATTCTAACAGAGCTGCTGCTTAGGAAGCCCCTCCCTGCCCCACCTGTACATAGCATCTTGCATCAGTACTGCCCCCTCTGGTCACCAAGAGCGGTGCTACCCTGTTAGGGGCACTTTGACATCAGCGCCTCTCCTATCACTAATCGGACAAACGTGTTTGCTGTCTCCTCTTTGGATGCAACATTGCACTGAAGTTCTAACTTCCTTCCATCAAATCATTAAGTCTGCTTTTCCTTATTTTTATAAATTGGAAAAGAAAAGAGAGAAAAGGCAAAAGGTCGAAACCCCTCCACAGTCCACTGACAACTGTCTCAGGAGAAGGCAAACGCAAACTTAATAGAAAATTTAAATTTTAAAATAGAAATGGGCACTTTAAAATTTGAAGCGAAGCAAGTTTGACGATTGCACTCCTATCTACTTTTGGTATCGAGTTCTATGCGGTCCCCCATTTTATGTGGGAAAAATTGCCGTGAGCCAGGAGCGGAGCCTGGTGTGATCCAGCCTTCGCCCGAGGCGTCGGAAAGGCTGGGGAGGCAGCCAGAGTAGCTGTGGTGGGAGCTGAGAGTCACCACCACCTTCCCGCCAACCAGCAGGCACCCCAACACAGCCTCAGTTGTGCAGACCCGGGAGTCCAGAGCTTCTCTGGCTGGTGGTTAACAGTTCCTCCCACCTGGACCATTGCGTTAGAGCGAGGAGACTGCCCTAACTGAACAGGGTAACTTTAGAAGACACCTGGGGACACTTCCCATGAAGATGCCATGCTGGACCTTGGGTTCTTACTCTTCACCAGGAAGCCCGGCCTCCGGCCTAGCAACCTCTAGTTAGACCTGTCATCCAGGCCAGCTCACACCAAGTACTAAGGGCAGAAGAACAGCCCAGAGCGTGTTTCCCGCAAAAAAGGAAGAAACAGAATGCAGGTCGGGTGGGCAGGTGGAGACAGGCTTTGTCCTCAGTTCAGCTGGCGAGGGCACAGAAGAACTGGCCGCTGTCTTGACCAAAAACTGTCACTCTTCCATCCTCGTCCAAATGAGCAAAATTCCGCCCACAGTGGTTATTTTAATCAGTGTCCCCATCACAAAGCCCTGCCCTGCGGCCCGTCCAGTCGCCCCTGCTGCTCAAGGCAGTGTGTGGATTGGCGCCCACAGCAGGTACTGGGGTCACCTCCACTTCAGTACACATGAGGAAGTGGAGATCAACGAGGGTAAGATGTAGCTGAGGTCACATGTCCAAGGAGGGACAAAGTGTGCCCTGGGTCCCGTTTTCTGACCTTTAGCCTGAGGGCTTGTTAGAACAGAGACCAGCTGCACTGAGGAAGGACAGAGTGGACGGTGTAGATGTTCAAGTGACCAGCCGGTCCCCCAGTTACCTTCCTGGGCTCGACCGCTGTCGCCCAGGACCGGCTAGTGACAGCAATGTCCTCTTGAGAAACTTCTCGTGGGTCCCTACCTACTCTAAAAAATAAAGACCTCAGGAAGAGCCTCGTCACGGAAGTGCTGTCGTGCTAGTCCTCTGCACTTAGCATCTTTAGAAAGGACGCAAGTCATATGTCTGTGTTTCTATGGGCGTGAAGAGCCCTTAACACATTCTCCGGGCTTGATAACTGGCCAGCGTTAGTTGTGCTGCTAGTTGCAGAGAGTAGAGCATTGTGGGAGAAGGTGCCCTCGACCTTCCAGCTGATGTGTCTGACAGACACGTCGTCCTCCTTTTCCTCTCTTTCTCATGGGGACAGTTTTAAAAGTAAGAAGCCCTGGCCAAGTACAGCGGCACTCTCTATTTTAGTAGTACTGAGGCGAGATCACCAAGTGGACTGTATACCAGCTGATTCTGCTGTTTTTGTTTGTTTCGTTGTACTTTGGGGATGGTGGTCGCTGACACCACATGAGAATTAGCTATCATCGCTCCCCTCACACACCCCCGCCCTCCAAAAACCCACCCAAAGCGGCCACTGTTTAACCCTGAGAGTATTAACTAAAGAAGCTTCCAGAGACTTTCATTAGAAAGAAAGGAAAAAGTTGTGTATCCATTCAGTGGAATTGGTAGAATACGTTTTCAACAGAGCATGTTGGTAGCAAAAGTTTTATGAACTGGCACATTCTAATAGGTCAGGGGCCTGAATTTTATTCCAAGTCTATTTATAAAAAACAACGCCATGTAGCTCTGCAGGGCACCTTGGCTTTTGTTAACACTGCCGCTGGGGCATCGACATCGACGGGCTAAATCTCTTAACACCGAACTGAGCTGGTCCGATTCAGTGCACAGCTGAGAAAGCTCTGGGATCCCTTTCGTTGAGATTGGCAGCCACATCCAACCAAAAATAGGGGAGGGAGAAGACAGTTGAGCAGAGGGCAGGAGGTGAGCTAAGCTCTGGAGCCTGCAGGGCTGCTAAGAGGCCTCTCTTCAGTTTGTCCTCCCCACACCCTTGAGCTGGCCCCTGGGCGGTCTCCTCTTAGACGCCTTGCCCTGTGGGGGCGACTTGAGCTCCGGAACGTGACTGTGCTCCCGAGTCCCCAGCGGAAGCCGCCTGCCTGTGAGGAGTCCATTCGTCATTCCCCTCACCCCAGATCCTCGCCTTGCGGTGGCATCGTGAACACCTGGCCAAGGGACGCAGCCCTGCTCCGAGGGTGCCAGGCTGGGGTGAGCCAGGCAAGCTGTGGGCGGTTCAGGTACCAGAGGAATCTGGGCCACTGTGTTCCCTCCGTCCGCAGTGGACCTGGACTCCTTGCTCCACGGTGTTCCAGACAGCTGTGCAGCAGCTGCTCAGCCCCCGCCCCGCAGGGGCAGGACGACTCTACTGTCTGTTCACTGCAGAGCAGCAAGGGCCACGGGATAAATGCCCCGACTCAACGTCAGATAGTGGGAGTATTTTTATCCACCATAATGAAGCATATTATTATTAGCTGAGCGCTGCGGCTTCCCAGCTGAGAGCTGGCAGGCTTGATGGTGCCTCCTGCCTCCGGCCCTCCTCCCACAGCCACCATGGGTCAGGTGGGACTGCAGCCAGGGGGTGCTGCATCCTCCAAAAAGATGGCGAGGAGGCTTGTCCTGCAGCCACAGGGTCTCTGCTAGCTCCCTCCGGGCCCTGTTCCTCTCTGTTGTTCAGTTCCAGGGCAGGGGTTGGATAGGGAATGTGTTCATGGTACAGCTTTTGGGTTTCCGTGGCACTTAGCTGAGTGGAGAGCAGATGCCATGTAGACCTCAGGTATGGGTCGTCTTCTGCAGAGTAGGAAGGAGTATTTACCACCGCTTTCCCTTTAACAAGAGGGAAACGGAAGTCTGGAGAGGTTGGCCCAGGCATGCTGATAGGCTGGAGTTCTACGTTATATATACGTTGAAGCCATAATTACGATGGGAAATGGTAGGGCCAGGAGCACACAGTGTAACTCACTTCATCCGCGCTGCATCCTACCAGGTGGGTGTTGCCAGCCCCATTGACAGATAAGGAAAGAGGCCAAGAGAGGTTAAGGAATTTCCAGGGTCCCCCATACATGAGTTCCGGTGGTGGGGCCCCAGCATGTGCTCCTGCCTGGCCCTCATGTCCACCTGCTTGGTTCACACCACCTGCAGGGCACCATGCAGAAAATTCTGGGGACCACACATGGGCTACAGGGTTAAGAGTGACTCAGGTGAATGAGAAGGGGCACTACAGAGTTGCAGGATTTTCCCAAATATCCACAGAGGTAGGGTTCAAAGTGGGGTCCCACCCTGCAGCGTAGACATGGCCCCATGGGTGTCTCAGCCTCAAAGGCTTTTAGGTAAACAGCCTTGTCACGACTGTGGCCACCGCACTGTGGGCACTCATGAAGCATTTCATGCTGTAGACACCACAGCAACACCACGCTGTTGGAATGAATGTGTTAACGTAAGTTGGGGCCATGGCATCCCTCGTTCCCTGATTCTCAAAGAATCCCCTTGCCTTTTTTGTTACTAATCTAATACAGCATTGCTGTGATGAGTTAATCTGTGAGTAGACATTTTATTGAGTCTTCCGCTAAAGAAGCCAGACTCGGGGTGCTAAGGAATAATAATTAAAAGAAAAGGCTGTGGTTTTCAGAGGGAAAGTTGGGGCTCTGAGGCCTCTGGCTGTAATATAGGCCATCCATGCTCTGCTTCTGTCTCTTTTTGCTTGCGGTGTACCTTTGGAAAAGCTCCTTCACCTCTTTGGGCCATAGTTTTCCCAACTGTAAAATAAGAAGGTGGAGAAGTCTGATTTCCAGCCTCACTTCTGAAGCTGATAGTCTGGTGTTTTACAACTTGAGCTATCATTCCTGCGGGGATAGTTGTGCTGGGTACGCTAAACTGTTTTGATGCTGTTTTTGAAAGGTCCCTGGGGACAGGCTCCCTTAGTGGTAAGGCCTACTGGACTCAGAAGGCCGGCGCAGGAAGGGTTCTTAAAACTGGAACTAGGGGGATAAGAAATCTCCCGGAAGAGTTATCAAAGCTTTTATCTCCATGATTCCACTTAAACTCTTCTGGCTGTTTATATATATCCCCTAATTGAATATTTGGAAACGCTACCTTAACACTATCTTAGATAATGAGAAGGCAAGAAAGCCCAGGAAATATGTGACCCTGACTCTCTTTGCTGTTGACACTGGGGCAGAGGGTGGTGGAGTGTGTTTTACACGAGCATTTACATTCTCTGCTTTCACTGTCGTAAAATCATGGGGGGAAAAAAGATCAGAAAAAAATGAGTAAGGATTTTCTTGTCCCTTAAAAAAAAAATTAAAATTATAGCCCAAACTTGGAGCCACAGGGGATAAAAGGAATTTCCAGGCAGTCATCTATTCTAACTATCTGATTTGACAAAAGGCCACAAGCTCTCCTAGTTTTCTTTATTTGCACAAGTGTCTAGCGGAGCGCACGCAGCCTCGTGTAGTGAACCTGGTGTGTGTGGGGCCTCCGTGGGCCCGATGCGTACGGAGCCTCAGATCCTCCACGACCTCGTGTTTGTGTTCTGCCCTTGCAGGCCTGCAATGAATTCACCACCCACGTGATGAACCTCCTGCGGGAGCAGAGCCGGACCAGGCCCATCTCCCCGAAGGAGATCGAGCGGATGGTGAGCATCATCCACCGCAAGTTCAGCTCCATCCAGATGCAGCTCAAGCAAAGCACCTGCGAGGCCGTCATGATCCTGCGCTCCCGGTTTCTGGATGCGCGGTGAGTCCCGGAGGGGCCGTGCTATGCTCTTGGGGTGTCTCTGATCTGGGGTGGGGGGCCATTTGCTGGTCGTCTCTACAGACACTGGTTTCACCACATTGAATGCTGAGCCAAACAGTAACATGGCATGACTCCTGGGTCTCCTAAAGACAGTCTGTGAGGCGGAATGGACCTTCGGTTTCATGCAGTGTCCAGGAAATATATGACGATTTTATCCCCACTGCTGCTCCCCTAGTAAGTGAGGAAGGAGGCGGGATTGCTTTTCCCACAGCGCTGAGTTCCTCTCCCACTGGTGCATTTTGTGACTAGGGCCAGACTCATCTCACCAGCCTGCTGGTGTGAGGCACTTTCTCCAAGATGGTCAATCCCATCTGTTTAGAAGCTGGGCTCTTGCCCACACTCAGTTCATTTCAACAGCTGTTTATCAGTGGGTTCTCACACGTGCCATCCTCTGGGCTACATATTGGAAGCACAAAGTTGAGTGAGGCAGGGTCCCTTGGGCATAGAGGGGAGAGGTGGTGGCCAATGTGGGCCGGGCCAGTTTGAAGTTTTCTGCTGACATTGCTGCTCATGACCTTACCTGTGAGTTTAGAGCATTCTGTTGACGAAAGCATGGATAGAAGGTGTATTGGACAGGGTTCTCTAGATTAACAGAATACACAGAATGAGTATATTTGAAAAAAGGGATTTATCCGATGGGCTTACAGTTTGAAGCAATGTAGTCCCAGGTTCTGACTGCACGTGGAGAGTCAGAGGAACCAGTAGCTGGTCGAGTGGTCTAAGAGCTGGAGTCTTAGGATCGGAGCAACCACTAATTCAGTCCCAGTCCAAGACGTGAAGATCAGGAAGCTCTTCGGAGAAACGATGGTGAAGTTTCAGTTCGAAGGGCTGCAGGCCAAGAAGATCAAGAAGCTCTTCAGAGAAAGGCGAAGCCGGCGGCCGACGATCTCAGGCGAGAGCAGATGCGTTTTCCTCGGAAAGAGTCGCACGCACTCTACGCGGCTTCTCCCTCTTTTATCTAAGTCTGCACCTATCAGAATCCTGCTGCCTACATTCAGGGCAGGGCTTTCTGTTTAATCTGCTGTTACACACCCAAAATCACATAATCTTGGGTGTGTCATGATCAGGTCAAGTTGACAACCTAGATTGACTATCACAGAAGGGTCCTTTAGAAAAGCAAGAGAACCAAGAACAAAGAACAAGTAATCAATTCTTGACTCCCCTGTTCTGTAGACCAGCAGATTTATGCTAGTCCCCTTGCTTGATTCCTTTTGTGTCTGTTAGCTAGTTCTTAAAGTGGGGGTCATCACATCTCTCATCTACTTTGTATACTTTGGTAATTGACCAGAGCATGAGTACGCTTTGTGACCTAGAGTTCTCCTTCAATTAGCATCTCTTAGGAACAGAGATCACCACATGTTGTTTCCATTCCTGTATATTACCCCAATCCATGATTTTTATCATGGAATGTTGGCTGTGCCACGGTCAGTAGACCATCTTATGATCTATAGTTCTGTCCCTTTTCGGTCAGACAGAAAGATTCACTGCTCCTTTCGGATATTTTCATCCCTGAAATCCTGCATTATTCAGCTCTCCTACCTGCGTTTTTCTCTCTCTTCGCAATTCTCATCTGTATGGTCCATGGACCTCGTTACAGCTCCTATGTGTGGCATGAAGTGGGGCGTGAGGATGCCAGCTAGCACACTATGTCTCTGGGCCCATGGAATCCCATGGAGTAAGTCAAGAGAAAGTGAAAGGAGACGGTCTTCCCGGCAGTGGAGTGGAGTGGGAGTGGGCCACATCGCCTACCGCGGGACCCTCTATGTGTCTCCCTCACCTTCGGCCGCTCCTGGCTGGCTCCTTTGGTGAGGTTCATTCCATGCAGTAGTGCAAGTGACTGGTGGCCTTGGCCGGTCCCTTCCTCTGTGCTGCAGCCGGGCTGCAGCTGAGCTGTCCCCATGGTAACTCCTTCGTTAAAATGCTGGAGTTGGTATTTATGTTGGCAGACACTGAAAAAAAGAGAAAAGTTGGGTCCAGACTGGATTCTTTTCAAGAAAGAAATCGGAGAGAAGGGCGGAGCAGAATCATTGTCTCACTCAGTTTCTTCTCGCAATAACTCTGCTGCGCCCAGCCGAAGGTCAGACGCTGAGAGACAGGAACTCAGCGAGCTTTGTACATAGCTCCTTTCTCCTCCACCCGCCTCTGCCAAGATTGTTCCAGTTGGCACCAGAAGGGCAATCTCTTTGAGACAGGGTCCCTTTTCTTGCATTGGTCACAACCCTTGAATCACTGCATGTGAGCCAAGATTCAAAATTGAGACGACTGACCTGTTGGCGTTGTTATTATGATTTCATCGTGTGGATATATTTATTACTAGTGAAACACCGCCACCCTAAGTGCCAGCCCAAGGCTGAGCAAACAGCAATCACAGCTGAAAAGCAAACGTGTGTGCCGACTTCCTGATTGGGGAATGCACATCCTTTCCTCCAGCGCCACGGCCTGTGATTGAGAAGGAAGGAGAGCTACGCAGACCTTAGCGAGAAAGACATGAATGCTCACCGCCGATGTCCACGTGCCACACTCAACACGGGGACCGACGGGCAGGGCCTCGTCAAAAAAAGATTTCATGGAAGACAAGCAAAATACAAAGAGGACTTGATTTAATAATAGGATTAGTCTTTGTAATCTAATAGGTGTGCAGAATCCACTGTTCCTATTTTGTTGTGGAACACGCCTTGTATTAGCTTTCTATTGCTGTGTGGCAGATTATCGCACGTTTAACAGCTTGAAACGGCACAGGCTTATTAGCGCCCACTTCCTGTGGGTCTGGGGTCTGGGCGTGGCCAGCTCTGGTCTCACAGAGGCCCTGACTGCCCCTGGGCTCTAGTCCTCTCCCAGGCTTCCTCTGGTTGCTGGCAGAATTGGGTCCCTTGTGATCGTGGCGCTGAGCCTGCTGCCCAGACGCCACCCTCTCTGGAGGCAGTCCACAACTTGGCTCTGTTTCCTTCTGGAGGGCCAGAGAGAGAAACTCTCCATTCTAAGGCTTCACCAAAGCTTCCTTTCTATTTGTTCAAAGTTGATTGGTTAGTCCCCATCTAAGAGTGAGATCCTGTCCCAGGCTTGCACAGGACAGGGACCTTAGGATTTTGCCCTCCACACTTCCAGCTGTGCTCCTGGCCAGGCCCAGGCCCATCCCCCTTGGGTCTTGCCCGCTCTCCCTTACTCTGACATAACTGTGCCGGGAACGCTCAACTTCAGAACCTCACTCACTCGGCCATTCAGACTTCTCATGCAAGTGTTGTGCCCTACAACGTGTAAGCTTATTCAGGACTACAAACAATGTTTTTCTTAAAGAGAATTGAGAGAACTTATTGACCCTGAAATGTTCAAACAAAAGTTTTAACTTTTTCTGTACAGTTTGTTAGAAATAGCACGATAGCAAAATCAGGTGACTGGAAATTTCGCCTCTGAGCTTCGTCCTGTTTAAGGGCTGACATGAAATAAGCACTCAAGCAAGAGGCAGGGACGACCCCAGTGAGGTCCAGCCACATCCACACTCCTCTGGCCTATTTCCACATCTAACGGCTCTGGTATCGGTCAGATGCTGTGTGAACTACTGTGATAACAAGATGGCAAAAACACATATAAATGTGGGTCCAGCCTTCACAGAGCTCAGAACCTCAGGGGACAAACGGAAGCTCTTACCGATAAGCTTCCAGCTGCGTATGACGCTCACTACGCTAGACACGAGGGCTTCACACAGGAGAGAGACCCGGCTCCCACCAGGGAGGAGTTCGCTGTTTGCCTGGGGAGACCTATGTAAACCTGTGGCAGACACTGTAGGAGAGACACGCACGGGGACTCGGAAGGAGTCAGGGAACATAACAGCCACCAGGTCTGTGGTTCACGCAGACGCATAGGGTGTGGCTGGATGGAATGCTACGGAGCGTGTAGGACTGGTGGAAAGCAGGCCGGAGGGATAGGAGAGGCCGGCTGGAAAACCTGAACCTCACCAGCAAAGACTTTCCACCTGTCCGTGAAGCTGCAGAGACCTGGGAGCTATTTAGGGAGGGAGTGTGGGAAAATACGACATAAGTTCTATAATTGCCCTGCACTCCATTTCTAACTACAATGACCTGGTGACCTTCGCGACCCTGGATAAGTGGCTTATTCTCCCAAAGACTCGGTTTTGGGATCTGTAAAGTAGGGATAATTCTTTAAGCGGGAATGAGAAGATCAGATGAAAAACAAACCTAGCATCGTGTCTGGCACCTAGTATCCAGACCGTAATTCTGCTGTAATAATAATTACCATATTACCTATTATTATATACATCAGCATCCACTTTCTAGCTGTCGGGCGTGTGTAGCTCTGTGGCTTGGGGAGACTGCTCTAGCAAACCTCTTCAAGGCAGCTGAGCTGGAAGATTCTCTCTACGGAATCACGTTGAAGTCGGGCTCCTCCATCAGGGGCAACAGGGCCTACTGGTGAGCTGCCACCGTGCTTCACACAGGTGTGCAGAGCGCAACTGCCCTTGCTTGGAGACCCAGCTCGCGATCCCATGAGCACACTGAAGCAGCAGGCTCCGTAGCCAGGCCCTGCTTTCGGGCTGTTCCAGAGCTGGGCCCTCTCTCCAGGAGCACTGCTTGGGCCTATTTTGAAAAGCGTCAGTCCAGAAGATGGCTAATTGATTCTAGGTTTAAACTGATTAAAATATCAAATTATGAAAACATTTTAGAGATGAGCTCCCCAGCTGCACTGGCCACACTCCACCTGCACAGTGGCCACCTGCAGCAGAGAGCCACCCTACTGCACAGCTCGGCCCTAGCACATCCCCATTCCAGAGAGCACACGGGATGGCCCAGCCAGCAGCCATGTCACGGGCTCTGCTTCCCATAACCAACTTCAAAACTAGCGATGACAGCAGGTGCGACAAAAGAGGACAGGTTTGAAAGGGCAGATTGGCCTGGCTTGCTTTGGGGCAGACCGCCTACGAGGGCGAGAAAGCAGAGGGTCCAGGTTCGCTCCCGGGGTCTGACACATGCCAGGCACTGACATACACCGGTGAATGAATGGTGAACACGTCGGTGCTCTGGCGGCATCATTAGACAGTATGGGTCACAGAGAGAACGCAACTGGTGTGGGTGACAGGTAGTCCTAGATGTGGAAACTCAGAGCCTCCCTGAAGCTGCCTGGCCTCTGCGATGGGGATGGGGCATTGGTGGTAGGAGAGGTATCAGGCAGGAAACACACACTTGGTGGTTAGCGGTACCCATCGGGAATGCCTACACTTCCCACAATTATGAGTCTTTTATAAAAATCTCTACCATGGGCCCTGCACTTTTTATCCAGTAATATTCAATCAACACCCACATTTCTGACATTAAGAACCAAGGTGAGCCGGATGTGATGGTGCACACTTGTATTCCCAGTACTTGGGAGGCTGAGACAGGAAGATCGCAGATCGTGCCCAGCCTCATCAACTTAACAAGGCTCTCAGCAACTTAGCGAGACCCTGTTTCCAAATAAAATAGAGCTGGGGAGGTAGCTTAGAGGTAGAATGCCCCTGGGTTAAATCTCCAGTACCACACACACACACACACACACACACACACGCCAGGGTGCTAGACTGTCAGAGCATCCGACTGGTTGGAAATCACCAGTATTAACTCACCAAGCTGGTAGCACTAGGAGCCGAAGCGAGGAGACCAGGAGTGGGTGAGCACCAACTGAAACAGGTTATTTTCACTCCACTTCCTGAGACTCTGAAAACCCTGATCCTAGGCTCTCGAAGGCCCTGGACTGAGACAGCTACTGAAGGGGTGATAAGCGAGTCCATCAGACGAGGCCACCTAGGGAAGGCAGCTCGTCAGGATGCGGAGAGAGCGGGAACAGCTGTCCGCGCCGTCCCTGCATACCAGCTCCTTCCAGAGCTGCCTCCTCTGAGCTCAGTTGGAAGAGTACCAAAAAAACCCAACTGTAATGCTCATGCAAACACTGAGGCGAAGGAATGGAGGCTCTCCCCATTAGGGAGCCTTCGGGGCCCAGCTCCCCAGGCCTAAAACAACAGCCTTGAAGCAGAAAAGCCGCAGCCAGAGGTTATCTCAAGACAAGCCCGGGACGGCGCTCACGTCCGCCACTTGGCCATCGTCCCCAAATTCCCGTCATGCAAGAGTTTTTAATACATGCCTACTTTTTACTTGGGCTTTTTAATCCAATCTGTCCAATTTCTGATGCTGGGTGACCCAGAAACTCAGCGTGACTGGGGAGAGTGACTTGGGCTTGGCATAATCTGGACAGATGTGGTTAATACCTGCGGACAGATGGTGTTCATCCGGTAAAATCAGGCACTTTATTGTGCTAATTAATCCAAGAGGGACCCTGAAAATACAATATTAGCTGAATTTCCTGTCTAGCAAGGCCATCCGTGCTTTCTGTTGGCTAAATTGGGAAATTCTATATCCTGGTAGCACCGGGGAGGTTCCGGAACTCTTTTCCATAAGGAGAAGCTTCTGGTAAGAGCAAGAAAGGAAAAGTGCTGATGGGGCTGGTTTGGGGGGCCCGCTGCTTCCGGGAGGGCCACCAGGACTGGAGCCAGAGGCCCCAGTAGCTCCCCTGCTGCCCACAGGCCTGGGCAGTGAGGAAGCAATAAAGAGATTTCCTTCGGTCCACTCACTTTCAATCAGCCCAATTAGAACTGAAAAAAAAGGAATAAAAGTGCATTTATTCAAAAAGTGGTCTTCTGCCTTTTGTCAACCTGTGTGTGAAAGAAAGAGATCTCGGTGGACTTTTGTTTTACCATTTAGCAGCTGGTCTTCCTGGAGAGACACCACTTCTCTGCTTTGGGGGCAGGTCCAGCAGTCAGGGGGTTCATTTCAGTCAGCTCTCTGCCCTCTTCCCCGGACGCCCTTTTAAAATGTTGCCTGCATTTACATGGGCATAGAAGGGAGAGAAAACGACAACTTACTCGTAACTTACGGCCGCAGAGGGCTCTCTGTGAGTGGCCAGGAGCCCATTTGTATAGAAGGAAAAGGCGCGCGTGGTAGTCAGGCAGGCCGACCCACGCTGACACTGGGCTCTCTGAAGGCGGCAGCTCTCCTGTGGATACGATCCACCGCGCGCCTCATGTGCGGAGATCCCCTTGCACTGACTGGAGGAGGCAGGCCTGGATCGCAGCGGGAGCCAGTCAGCCCTGGGTCCTGGCTCTGACCATGCACAGGCCAGGCTGGGCGCTTTCCCAGGATGCTTCGCTTCTCCCTTACCCTCCCCTGGGGCTCAGTAAGACTCTTCCCTTTTGGCCGGAGATGCTGCAGCTTTGAGAGACAGCCCAAATCACCTAGCTGGCATTTAGCTGACCCAGGACTCAAAACTGAGATGGCCCCAATTCCGAGCCTTCCCGCCCCTCATTGCTCGACAGGCGTGTGCCACCATTGCTCACTCCAGTGCTGGGGACCCACTGGCCCCCTGCTTTCTGCAGTTTGGGCATTCAGACCCTTTTATCCTCCAATTCACCCTTTGCTCAAAAACATGTCCTCTCTCAGAAGTAGTCCCATTCTCCCCCGTGTATGTTTATTTGGTGTGAACCTTTTTATTGTTCTTACCTTTCCTTTCTCTTGATGAAGGCGGAAGAGACGGAATTTCAACAAGCAAGCAACGGAAATCCTGAATGAATATTTCTATTCCCATCTCAGCAACCCTTACCCCAGTGAGGAAGCCAAAGAGGAGTTAGCCAAGAAGTGTGGCATTACCGTCTCCCAGGTAAGGCACGGCTGGCCGCACCACAGGGGCAGGAAAGTCTCATTTTACTGAACATTCTCGCCTCGAATGTTCCATCGGCTAAAGCTTTGAAACAGGGAGACGAGCGCTCGAGGTGGGTAAGAGAGTTTCCAGGTAGGTACCTGGTGGCACGAGACGGGTGAGCACAAGAAAGAGAGATGGAAGGGTACGGAATGAGCACGGAGATGGGGCTCCTCCCACAGAGCCCGCCCTGGCTTCCCACGCCTGAGGTTCCTCAGGTGCACCTCTTTGGCCCGTTTTTTCAACCCAACCTATGAACTTTAAGAGTTAGTGAACAAAACTAGTCTTATACAGCCTTTAAATGAAAGGGACTTAACTGTCTTCTCTTGATGCTTAGACTCTATTACTGTGGAGTGAAGGGCTTGTGCCATGTCCCCACAATGACAGGGGAGTGGTCACAGGAATGGCACTGTGAGCCTCCCCCAGACTCAACAACTGTGACAGGTGCCTGCTGTCTGTCACAGAGGTGTGGCATAAAACTTTTATAGACCTTGAGTCCTTAGCATTAATAGAAAGTAGAATAGAAAAGTATATGTGTGTGCACATATATGTGTGTGTGTGTATGTGTGTGTATACACATATATGTGTGTATATATATATATGTGTGTGTACATATATATGCGTGTGTGTGTGTGTGTGTGTGTGTGTGTGTATGCATATATATATTCCCTTTAGTGGATCCATCCAAACTCCTTATTCAGTCTGAACCTCAAAGAGCAACCCCAGTCTCTCACTGAGAACAGTAGCAATGGTTCTGAAATCTCTCAGAGAATTTTCCTTGGGATGATGTCTTGTGCAAGAAAACTAAATGCACCGGTGTTCTTGTGGAAAGCAGGGCAGGGAGAAAGTAGTGGGGAAGACATCTCTGGAGAGAAACTTCCCTTAACATCTTTCAAGTGAAATAGCTGCTCTTTGGAGTAAGCCAAGCATCCCTCTGCCCTTGGAATACATCTGGCTTCCATTGCTCCCACAGGAGGCTGATCTCGTCAGCCTGGGTTTGCTTAAGCAGAACTGGGTCGAGTTGGAGTAGAGGACTTCGCAGAAGGCATGTGCGATGGCAGGATTGCCGCAGCCTCCCCAGCAGCTGTGGGGGATTTTGCAGCAGCAAACACCCTTGGAAACAGTCTTTCAGATGAGGCGGGACGGACAGACTCCTTTTTAACCTTGGCCTGCGCTTTGACCTTGCTGAAGGTCGTCCCCAGTCTGGCAGGGCATCAGTGGTCGCACTCAGGCAGCCTGGTGTTCTCTGGGGCTCCCTGTCCAGTTCTCGACCCGTGCTTCCCACGAAGGGAATGGTGCTTTTTAGCTATGTGGAGATCATGGCTGCAGGTATGAGCCACATCATTCATTTACAATGAGTGAGTGTCAGTTGTGGCGTCTTCTGTCTCTAGAATTAAATCGCCCTATTGTCTGAGTTCCAAGGCTGGGGTTCAGGATCTCAGATCCCTCTAGATATGAAAGTGAGCCCTTCTGGGGCTAGTCTATACCATAGCTAGATAGAAGGCAGAGGCCCGGCCTGCTCCTGCAGCCTGTCCTTCCGTATGAAGACTCAAGGTGCTAATCCCCTGTCCATTGACGTGACTGCTTGCATGATGCATCGCCTTCTCTTTCCTCTCCTGCCCCAGGCCATCCTTCCTTCCCCAGCACACCGCTCCCTCCCGGTGGCCGAGCTGCCCCACCATCACAGAACAAGCCCCAGTAGGAGACAGTGTGGCGTGAGTCACAGAAAGAGCCTTCGGCCAGCAGCGCACTTCTGAGAAAGGCCAACTCTGGGATTCTAGGGGAGTCCCTCACTTTAAAGGGGTCATAGTTGTAGCATCTGTCGGTTACGGTTGGTTGGATCATATACTATATTAAATCTGCCCCCCAGTTCCCTAGTCTTGGGGGGGGACTATCTTTCTTGTCTTTTTCATCAACTTCTTGAAGAACATCAACTTCTCGAAGTTCTCCTTCCTCGGTTTCCTCGACCTATTCTCTCTGGGTTTCCTCCCCTCGCTTGGGCCCCTCCTGCTTGGTCTTATCAGAGGTCTGGTCCCTCTACCTACTTGAGAACTGTCTTTATTTTTTCTGTAATTCTCCTCTCCACAAACCCTAGCCAGTCGTCCTTAATCTTTTTTTTTTTAGTCACAGATTCTTTTAAAACCTACTAAAAACTATCAATTGCCTCCCAGGATTCAAAACAAAAATATACTCATCGAAAATATACAATCCATCTGCCGCGCATCCAATCATGCCCTCCCAGGTCCCTAGAGGGCCCTGCTTCTCCACCCGCTTCTCAAAGTGTGGCCACAGAAGGCAGCATGGGAGGCATGGGAACTTGTAAAAAATGCAGATCCCACCCTGTCCTGGGTGGGAATCTGAGGGCAGGGCCACCAAGGAATCTGTTTCCACCAGCTCTCCCTCCGTGAACACTTGACTGAGAGCACTGTTCTCCACACTCACAAGGACACCTCCATTTGTGTCTGGATGGGACGTCTCTCCCGGAACAGCAGACGCCTATCTTACTTTCCACCGGACTTTGCCCGGGCTCTGCCCACAAACTCCTCCCACTTGTGTTCAAGACATGAATCAAACTCTCCCTATAAATCCTGTCATTCTTTCTGTGTTTCCCTCAATCATACTGTGTCATGTGTACAGCCCTAGTGCCTAAAACATATTAGACCCTTCGTCCACGACCGTCAAATAATTAACGAGAACACCGACTCTATACGTGGTCCAGCACATGTGATACCAGCCAGTGGACACTCCAGGAAATACCTGGGCTGACCAGCATCTTCCCCACCAGGCCTGTTCTCCCGGTTTAGAAGGGGCCTTTCCTAGGACGCATCCGTGTCCCTCTCACCCTCCTCCTCCTTTTCACACACAGCTGGCATCTCATGGCCCCTCACACATCTCCTTTCCTCCTTCAAAATCCTCCTAAACTACTTCATCTTTTCCTTCATTCTCCCAGTTGCCTCCAAAAAAATCCCCCTGCCTTTTTTTCTTTCTCCCTATTCTACTTATAAATCAAAAAAGCAACAATAATTATGATTGATTCATATGCATGGTGAAAGTTATATCAAGGAAAACATGAATTTCCAAGTGAAATTAGGTATGCCGTGGTCCTAAAACATACCCAGAAATGCCTTCCCTTCTCCAGTTTTACTCTTTTTTTTCTGCATTTGCAATAAATAAAGTATTTTGTTATTGGATTTTTCTCCCATGTTTACTAATCCCGCAATTGTAATTTGGTTTTTATAACAAAGGCTTGGTATTTCTGTTGTAGTAAAAGCTGCACAGGCCTTGGAGGCCCAGCCTTCTAAGATGGCTTAACTTTGTGAAGGCATTTAAAAAGTTAAGTGTAGTTTTACAGGAATTCTCTTCATCTGCCATGTTCGGGGGGGATGAATATAAATTACACGTAAGCTGTAGTGCATGTGGACCGATTCGCCCTCCCTTGCCAAAATCATAGTTTGTTGTATAGTTATATAAGAACCACAACATTTTAGTTCAAAGTCACATCTGGAATATAGGGCATAAAACTTCCCTCCCCGAGGCAGGAATGACGGGGGTAACTTGGATTTGACTGCGTCTCCACTCGTGTCTGGTAGAGGGCTTTGTGCAGAGGGAGCAGCAATACCAAAGCAACCCAGGACAGCTGCTGTGAGCCACACGGAGGAAATAAATTAACAGACAAAAGTAAATTGGGCTTATTGCATTTATTGGCTTCAACATTCAAAGCCTGGAATTCAAAGGAATAATCAGTTTTTGCTTATGTAGATGGCACCACGCTTTGCAAGAAGTACCCAGAGAAATCTACTGGACCGGATGACGTTGGTCCTAAAGTGTACAGCACATCACAGCTAGGAAGACAAGTCCCTCTTAAAGTTACTTAACTTCAAAAGAATTGAAACTAATCTATGCATGAAAGCGCCCATATGTTGCTATAGGTTTATGTGGATATTTAAAGGTCTGTGTATTTTCATTGTGCACAGTCAGCTTTAGCATTGATAAGAAACAGGCATCTCTCCTGATATGTTTATTTTAGTGTCATAAATTAAGAGGTAAGCAAATTGAAAATGCTTGCTCGAAATTAAGAAGGGTCCTAGCTTCAATGAGCAGATCCTCGACAGGGAAATTTTTATCACAGTGGTTTTTCTAAATCTGAGAGATCGTAAATGGGAATCTCATTCTGCGTAGTGGCTCCTTTTGAAGCTTTTACTTAGATCTTTTCCTTGTTGTTGCAAAATCCTAAGTAGGATAAAACCGATTAGCCTTCCTCTTCATACCCCTCGAGGGCCCTTTTTCTTCTGCGATGTTCTGAAGAACTGAATGTGAACGTTCTTATCTTCTCTTGACTGCTCTAGGTATCAAACTGGTTTGGAAATAAGCGAATCCGGTACAAGAAGAACATAGGTAAATTCCAAGAGGAAGCCAATATTTATGCTGCCAAAACGGCCGTCACCGCCACCAATGTGTCCGCCCACGGGAGCCAAGCGAACTCGCCCTCGACTCCCAACTCGGCTGGTGAGTGTTTCCTCCGACTTGGGGCGATCATTCTCCATTGTTGTACTTGCTTTTCCTACCTGGGAGTTTTCTTTTAATTCGTTAGGTTTATTTTTGTTTGTTTAAAATGAAGAACTTAATAGTAGCCGATACTCACTGGTGAAAATTTCAAATTCAGGCTAAACAGCGAATGTAAAAATAGTATCGTAGACAGTCCCAGCTTCCAGAAAAGTCCCCTTGTCCTTGGAGTGTTCCCTCCAAGACCCAGCTATGCGGAAATTACAAACTTACTCTATCTCGAGGTACAATTTTGAAAATTAAATGAAGTGATTCATGAAAAATATTTTGCACACACAAAAAAGTGCTGCACAACTACGAACTATTATTGCTATTGGAATTAAAAAGGGTGCCATGCGGTGTTCCTAATAGTTTACTCATTCACTTTTCCCCATGTTTGGGTCTTTGAATTGTATTTTTCATTGCTATAATTAAAGAAACATTTTCCAGCCAGGTGTGGTGGTGCACACCTGTAATCCCAGAACTTGGGAGGCTGAGACAGGAGGATCACAGGTTGGTGGCCAGCCTCAGCAACTTTTAAACTTTTAAATCTAAAGAAAAGTTGAAAGTACGGTACGCTTTGTATCTGTAGACCCTTTGCTTATATTTCACAGCTGGTAGCATTTGGGCCCATTGTTTTGCACCTGTCTTTATATCTGCTATACGTGATACGTCCTTTGAGCCCTGCCTAAAAGTTGTAGACATCATGACACCTCGCCCGCCATGAATGAGCAGTGTCAACCAAGAGAAAGGCACTTTCCTAACATAACATGACCAAAATTGCACTCTCAGAGCCCCAGATTTAACTTTGATACCTGAATGTCCCCAATTGTTCCAAAGTGTCCTTTTTCTAAAATAATTATTCAATCTTATTTTAATTGTACACATTAGTGGGTTTCACTGTGACATTCCCAGACGTGTATATCATGCTTTGGTGGGATCTGTTCTTCCTACGGCCCTATCCCCCTCCCCTGTCCCCTTCCTGGTCCTCTTCCCTGTCCCCTTCCCTTTCCCAATAGTCCCTCTTCTGTTATCAGGACAACTTTTTATTTTTACTTTTTAGGGTTTTTCTTTTTCTGTTTTCACACATGAAAGAATTCTCGGGTTTTTGTTTGGTGGATTTCCGTATTCCATCGTCCTTCATGTAGTGACGTCACCGTGGGTTTTGCTTTCGTGTCCAAAGAGCTGTGGTCCTGCTGTTTGCAGGTCAGGGTGGCCTGAGTTTTGCATCAGGGCGTCGTCTGCTGCAACGACACAGAGATACATTGTTTAGTTCTGATGAGACCTTTAAATTCAGAGAGTGCAATAAATAAGATAGAGGTAATACTTAAAGTGCTGTCATTTGGTCTTATCCATGCAAAGTTTTACTTTCTCTAGTTTGCTGTCTCTGCCACACAGTGTCTCAGTCACCCGTAAGCACGCACTGTCAGCAGGAATGTTCATCCCTCCAGCTGATCTCTCCTTAGCAAATTCTGGTCCGCAGAGCCAGCCTACAGTTATTTCTATAGGTTGTCTGTAGTTGTTATTCTTTATTGTTTTATATCGCTGATTTTCCTTATGTAAACTACAAAGAAAACCAACATTCGCTAATCCAAATTACTCAGGTTCTGGTTTTCATCATAAAATGTCAATCGTGCTATGTTCCAGGTTTTATTTTAGTGAATATGCATTGTATCACTAATTTCAGAATTTAGGCTAATGGTATATTTTGGGGTGTGTCTTGTATCATCAGTTCTGACTTCTCGATTTGAAAAAAAAGTGTCAGTAGTGCATAAAATATAACGTTAGCATTTGTATGTCATAGAAAGCTCATTGGTATTTGGACGGGGAGGATAAGGGAAAACATAGATATTTTCTTATTAAATGAGTTTGGTCTCCAATTACAGTTCCTCCCTGTAATAAACCAGTGCATCAGTTGCGGCTGTGGAATGCATATCTCAAGAACTTGATGCCACCAACAAAATAATGGCAAATGGCAAATTTAAATAATTAGACCATAGGATGATTAAAAATCTAATTTCTAACATTTCTTCAACTGTGTGGTATCTTTGCCCCAAAGCTTGTTTGTCTGCAAAAGTACGTTCTGGTCTACCTTGGGGGGGCTTGTCACCGGAGACAGGTGGGCTCCACACACTGATACCTCCTGGAGCATCTACCACTTGTCCCCTCGGCTTCCCCGTCCCTGGGCTCGACTGGCATGCCTTCTTACCCAAGCAGAGTCCTGCATGTAAGCATGCTGGGGAAGACGATGTAGAATTTGATGCAGATTTAGTTTCCCCCGCCCTGCAGGTTGGGTTGCTGTGAGGAGCACATTTGCCTTTTGAATTCTTTTTGTTTTCTCCTTCCCACATTGTGGTGTGAATGACGAGGAATCGTGACTAGCAGGTTCAATAACCAGTTTCCTTCTTCCCCACCTGGCCAGTTATTTAGCATTTTAGACCCACAGCCCAAGATGAGCCGCACCGCAAGGCAGACGTTTTCACTGAAGGCAGTGGATTCTGTCAACATTAGCAAAAGCGCACTCAACACTCCTGCGGAAGGTACCACCCTGCAAAACAGATAGCACAAGGACTCGCTCCCGGTCCCTGATATATCTGCATCGCAGATGGCTTAGCATGATTTATGACTAGTCCTTAGAAAGGCCCTGTGGACTCCCTTCATTACCGAACCCATAACTATTTATCCTTTCCTAAAACTCTTGAAAAGAGAAAAGTAAGCATTTTAACCCTCAACTCTGTGTTTAAGAATTACATTGGCTCTTACGGAATGTCAGTCTATGATTACAGTTTTGGAAGGAATTTTTCTGGTTGCTTAAACTTCATGTGACTATTCTGAGCACAGAGTAAATTGTTATGGAAAATTTGAGCTAAGCCTCCCAGTTGTGCCTAAGTTGCTGGCAGTAATAGGAAGAGGATCTCCTTTGTAGTACTTACACTGAAACAGAGACCAACGAGGATGCTATTGTACCTGTGCAATGGCGTGGAATTTTGAAAGATAAATGTCTTAACAGGAAAAGTTATAAATGAGCTTTTCTCTATTTTCTTCTGCTCTTCCCACAACCCAAATCATTGCACAGAGTGATAAATGTTCAAACTTTTACATAGGGTGTTTATTATGTTGCAGACTTGCTCCTCAATAATTTCAAAGGGGAAATGTTTCAAATAAGAAGTTAATATGTGAAAATATATCTTGGTAGAGTTTGCAGCCTAGTTCTGGAACCTAGCTTTTTACAGTCTCAACATTGATGCAGGAGTTTTTCTGGAAGCTTTACTAAGTGCAAATACTCATTTCTATATTTCTAAATATTCCCATTTGTTGAGATATACCTTATTTCCTTTTCTTCATGCATACTTCATAAAAGCCACCCCAGGCTTGTGCAGAATTAGCAAGCATTTAGAATAGTTGGCATACTTTACACTTTACGCCATCGGAGTTGGGCAAAGTGAGTGGCGCAAAGAGGAAGAATAGAAGGGAGGGAGAAAATGAAAATGTGAAGAAATAAAAAAGAAGACAGAAGTGGGGAGCAGTTGAAGCAGTCGTAAAAATTCTGGGTTCCTGGATCTGGGGTGTAGCTCAGCGGTAGAGTGCTTGCCTTGCATGCACAAGGCCCTGGTTTCAATCCCCAGGACTGCAAAAACAAACAAACATAAAACTCTGGGTCCATAATTCTTCAGGAGAGACCTGGAGTGGTGCATTCTCAATTTCCTATTTTTGATGAGATTATAAAAACATGAATTAAGACCTCAGAAAAGGTAGAGCCCTTTCTTGGAAGCAAGAATGAGATGTCACAACAGGCTGGTACCTGGTAAAGAGGGTCTGTCCTTTGTGGCCCTTGATGGTGTAGGAGTCCAGGCTAAACAGATTGCTCACGTCACCTGTCTGAAACCTCAGTTTGTAAACGAGAGAAACTGAGTCAATCTTTGTCATGCAGCTACTTCATAAATATGTACTTCTCAGTGAGAAATAATGCGCTAATGCTTCAACACCTTGAATTTCTTAAGAGGAAAAAGAAAGCCTGTTTTTGCTCCATGTCATTGGTTCTTGACCGGGGCAAATTTGCACCCTAGGGGACATTTGGTACTCTCTGGAGGCATTATTAGTTGTCAAGATTTTGAGGGAGAGTGTTACTGTCATTACTGGATAGAGACAAGCCATGCTCCAACGCATATGCTTCCTCACAACAAAGAATTATCTGACCTCAAATGTCAGTGGCGCCAAGGCTGAGAAACCCTGCTCTAGTTTAGGTGTAATTCTTCTTCTTCTTTTTGGGTTTTTTGGATTATGAAGTCAATTGGGTTTTTTGTTTGCTTGCTTGCTTGTTGCCTGTTTTTTTCTTAAACAAACTGAAATCTCCTACAGATTCTTTAGAATAAATGTGCAGTCTTCAGAAAATGGTGTTAGGTAAACGGATGCTAATACATTTCCACATTGTGACATTAGCCCAGGCATTAGACTTATGGGTGATCGGTTATTTCTTTGTCTAGTTGAGTGCAGACCTAACTCTGTACATGCCTGAATATTTGCGTGACAGTTTAGACAAGCCACGTGCCTCCCTTCCCAAGCCAAACTCAGGACCTTTGAACTGATGAATGCACCTCAGACTGCGCTTCTAGTAATTGCAGATTACGTCACCACGAACCACAGGTAAGGTTCCTAAACAATGTCAGCGCACAGTGTGATCCGAATCAGCTCTTTGGGAATTCTACAGTGCTTCCAAAGAGCCCTCTCACTTTTTGTCTAGGAATTCCGTACTTCCCTGGAGGCCCTCTCTTCCTTGATAGGTTCTTTCCAACTTCAGCGCTAGATGAAGAACACGGCTTCCTATCCACATGGACTTCTGCCTGCCTTATGGTGTTAGTGGCACCTGGTCGCTCCCTTGGTGTGATCACTGCCTCTGGATACTTATCAGAGAGTCAGAAGCCATGGGAGTGTTGTACATGGCGTACGGAGACAGTGAGATGCTGACACAGCACAGCCGAGAGCACCGGGGACGGTTTCTGCAATTACCGCTCTGATACAAATGCATTTGTACATGAACCCCATTTATATGCGCATATTTATCTTCGTATACATTAGGCGGCCAGACGTATTTACGATTTATCTATGCACATATATTTTTAAGTCATCTGTGTCAGAACAGCGTGTGTCTTGTGAGCGGCACGTCCACGCCTCCCTGGCTCCATGGATGCAGTGCTCTGTGCACCCGGCAGCACCCTGGGGCTTCTCCCATCTCTCAGTGTGGGCACTCATTTCCAATAAGCCATTGGCTAGGCGTACGGCTTGTGTGTTTACTGTGTGGTCTTGGAGAGGGAGCGAAACAGAGTACCTGGGCTTCACACGGGATATTCTCGGTGCATGAAAGCGTTCCGATTTGGGTTCTTGGTTCCGACGACATCTAAATGCAATCATGTACTGTGACAAGCACTGCGATGGGTTTTATTATTTAGGCTACATGTCTGTGGTTTTGGATTTCAGGGGGTGTGACTAGTCTCTAGAGGCCTGGGTATTGTGTATCTTACCAGAAGAGTGGGATCCGTGCTGCACCCTCCTTTGTCCCCTTCATGGGGAGCAGTTTCAAGGATTCGGACCACATTCCTGGAAGGATTGCTAGTCAGCCTTTTGACTAAGATCATGTGTAGTGTTTGTTCATATCAGCTCAATATGGATGGAAGGAAGTTATAAGTAGAAATCGTGACCCTACGGGGTATGAGCCACACCTGGTCAAATCTTATGCCTGCTTTGCTAACACCCAACATTACAAGTTTTGTTGATAAGGTAAAGAGAGAAATGTGTGCCAGATGAGACGAGACATGCTGCAGAGCTGTGGAGATGCGACCGCCCTTTGGTTGATACTCGGGGCACCCCCATGTCCTGAAGAAAGTATTTCCTTTATCTTGGGAAAGCAGGGCTGGGATGATAGATAGATAGAGGAGCCGGCCGTGGTGGCGCACGCTTGTAATCCCAGTACTTGGGGGGCAGAGACCGGAGGATCTGGGTTCGCGGCCAGCCTCAGCTACTTAGTGAGGCCCTCCGCAACTTTGTGAGACCCGGTTTCAAAATAAAGGATAAAAAACAGGGCCGGGGGTGTAGCTCAGAGGAAGAACGCCCTGGGTTCAATCCCTGGTACCGCAAAAAAAAAAAAAAAAAAAGAGGATGAGTTTATATAGTCAAATAGCTAGTTCATTGCATGTGAATGAAAATCCCACAGAACGAAGAAAAATGAAGATATTTCTTAACACAGGATTGTGCCCCAGTTCGCCAGCCATCTGGTTGGTTCCTCTCATGGCTCTTGCCTTTGAGGTACAATGGTACTCTGGGGGTGCAGTGAGGCAGAGCCACAGTGGCAGTGTGTAGAAGGCATCACTTGTTAAGCAGTCCTTCCGGAGAGCCTCCTGCTCTGCCTAGCTGCCGCTCTTCCTATAGGCAGGACTTCTCTCCAGGAGAGCTCGAGCCCCTGTCTTGGGAGAAAGCAAGCACCAGAGCTGAGGCATGGATCATAGGTGGGCGATTCCACCCTGATGATGGCTGTCTCAGATTAGAAAGGCAAGAGCACCATTTAAGAATCAGGGTTAGAAATGACCGCGTGCTACTGACCTGGGTCCCTGGGGTCTCTTCTTTTCCAGGCTAACGTCATGTTTTAACCAAACCTTGCACGTTGAGCTTTCTTTCCTAATGCACTGAGCTGCACGATGACTTCAGAATAATATTCAGCTTTTGCAAGCCCTTGTGTATAGACGGAGGTTGGGCTAGGTTTGCCACAGTGGAGCCAGAGGAAGTGGGGAGCACCGGGATGGGCCCAAAGGCTAACTCTCTGGGTGAAGCCTCCATCTCTAGGAGGTGAACCAGATGGTTAACTGCCCTTTTGCAGGCCCACTTTAAAAATTATGATGATGATCATCAGCAGTATTTCATAGCTCGTGCATGCCTGGGAATCCTGGCCTATTTTCCTGCTGTACGCTCCTCCACACTGGCAGGTGGCAAGGAAGGGTAGACCGTTCTCACATATTCTTGTGGTCCTATGGGCCATCCAGCAAGGAACTTCCCCCTCCTTCTGGAAACCAGGACTGTCAGTAGACCACATCCCAGGGCTGGTCCTGGTGTGTGCCACTGCCTCTGTGCCCTCCTCCTGGGAGCTGCTCCCTGCGCAAGAAGATGGGCTCAGCAATAGCGAATTTGGAATGCTATTGAATAGCTCACATGCTCTGTCATGGTGGTACAGTATCGTGGAGCAGCCCCTATTCTCTATCTTGTGGTCCTCTGGCCAACCCTAGAATTGTAGACGCATGAAAGAGAGGTCTTTGAGTAAGATGAGAATGAATGTTTCCTTTCTCAGCTCGCAGATGCTAAAAGAGTCACGTTGACCACTTAGAGTGAGGTGTGGCTGCACATAACACCAACCATATATACCCTTTATTGCTTGCTCTGTTTTTCATGCTACTAACCAGACTCTGTTGATGTTGTTTATTTTGTTGATTTTATTTGGGGGGAGGGGTTGCTTTGCATGTCATTCTTCTTCTTGGCTGTTAGTTGCGGGGTTGAGCCTTTTCCTTTCTGTGATTCAGGTGCCTCACTCTTTCCTTTCCAGGTTCTTCCAGTTCTTTTAACATGTCAAACTCTGGAGATTTGTTCATGAGCGTGCAGTCTCTCAATGGGGATTCTTACCAAGGGGCCCAGGTTGGAGCCAACGTGCAATCACAGGTAGGGACCCAGCCGATATGGCGCCAGGTGAATACATTAGAGTCCAATAGCCCTTGGTCGTAGGGGCCTCCTGCTTCTGTCTAGGTAGGTAGGTAGGTAGGTAGGTAGATAGATAGATAGATAGATAGATAGATAATAGATAGATGGATGATAGATAGAAGATAGAAGATAGATGATAGATAGATAGATGGAGAGAGACAGAGACAGAGAGAAGGAAAGAGAGAGAGAGAGAGAGAGAGAGAGATACAACCCAACTCAAACAAACCAAAGCAAAGACGACCGTTGTCATGAGGAGTCTTGCCCACACTTTGTGAATGCCTTAAGCTCTGGCTCGCCATCACGCTGGGAAGGCAGGAGAGGGCCAGGTGACGCAGGCAGATGGGACGAGTGGAGCAGCATGTTCTTTCTCCACTGGAGGGAAAGGAAGGAGGTGTTCAGTCCATCGTCTCCATGCTCAGGTCTCTCTCTCATTTGTTGGTTTCCCATGCCTCAGTATTTGCCAAAATGAGGAAATAATTAATGAGTAGGCAAATGCGTTAGCATCTCATGTTTTCATCGTAAGCTTTAAGAACACCAAGCCGGGTTGACTGAACTCATCTTCTTGGTCATCCTTGAGGTCAGTGGACTTGAGTTTCCGGTGATAGGTCCACACTGGTGAAGCAAAACTCGAGTCGCATGTAAAACCTCCTTAGAAAACCAGTGGCCTTCTCAACACCCCAGGAAGTCGGGTGCTCTGGGCAGAATTATCAGGGTCATTTTCGTCAATCCAGTTTCCCACCCTGCATGTGGAACAGAACGCATCCCATGCCTGGAGTAGACCAGCTGGCTGGCGAATCAGCCCCTTGCTCAGGAATTACCTCCTGGAAACAAATTAAGGGCATACGGTCACACTTTAGTCAAGTGGCCGAACAACTGGCTATCATGGAAGTCCTCAAAAAAACCAGGTGTCAGCCCCATTCTATTCTGCCTGTGACGTGCTCTCAGGACTCTTCTGAACAGAGCCTTGACCAGGATACCCCCAAAGCAGAAGCTTCATGGGATGGGCTATGGGGAAGAAGTACACGGGGAAGGGGAACTTCCTCCTCCTCTTTCCTGCAGCCCCCTCTGTCACCTGCCTTCCCATGAAGCACTGCACAATTGGTCTCAGTGCTGGGAATCCCAGTTTGCCTTCACCATCCCACTGTCTCGTTGACTGAACTCAGAACTGATCATGGGTTTGGCCTTAGGAGGAGTCCTGGCCTCCTCCTAACAGACTCCTCCCAAGAAGGGGGTCTCCAAGTCCATTGTATCACCCACCCGCGAGAGGACGCCCGCGCCCTGCCCGCGCCCTGCCCGCGCCCTGCCCACGCCCTGCCCGCGTCCTGCCCGCCTCTGACTAATCCCCTCTGTTGTTTTCCTCTGTTTAGGTGGATACCCTTCGCCATGTTATCAGCCAGACAGGAGGATTCAGTGATGGACTCGCAGCCAGCCAGATGTACAGTCCGCAGGGCATCAGCGTAAGAAAACGAGGCGCCCCCACCCTTTGTCTTTATTCTATCACTACCAATTATTTCAAAGCCACGGGGCCCAGAATGCCACTTAGTAGGACTTGTCCTAGCATTCTGGTCACCTAGTTTCTTGCTTTTGTATTGGTCCCGCCACGGGCAGCCTTCCACCCACAGATCCGTGGCGGTCCGGCAGGCGTCATGCAGGCAGCAGGCGTCTAGGCTGTCAGACACAATCAGTGTTTGCATGGCACCTGCGGCCACTTGCGTTCAGCTGAGAGGAGCTGCTAAACAGGTGACACCTAGTACAACAGTGGTAGGAAATGTCACCGCGAGCTGGGGCCGGGGTCTTGGGAGGAAAACCAATGGCCAAAATCCAGTGTGTCCGGGTCCAGGGCCTAAAAACCACCCCTTTCCCAATCCGTCAATAGACAACGATTAAAAAAGATGTTGACACAGGCGGGTGTGTGGAAGGGACGGAGGGCACAGACCATCTTCGGCTGGTTCTGGGGTGCGCTGGCGGCTGCTGACTAGCATGAAAATTCATAGCGACAAGCTACGTCGCACAGAGGGAAATCGATCAGACAGACACAGGGGGAACCGAGTGTGGATTTGGGACAGCAATCCAACCTGATTTCTCAGATCAATCGTCCGCTATCTCAGCAGCCCTGACAGCACGCCGGGAAAGAGGGCGGCCTGGAAAAAGAGGCCGACCTGTACATCCGGGTGTTTTCCTGGGCTTTGAGGGATCACGGGAGGCTCCAGTAGAACTGTTGGCTCAGAACTGTTGAAGAAGGCTGGTCGGTGGCGGGACCGTTTGTATTGTTTGTTTCTGCTGTTATGATTGAAGTCAGTTGGGGACGGTGGGCATGAATTATAGCGTCACCTTGGTCTGTCGTTGAGGTGCGGCACCTGAGCCGACGGCCTCCACCGGCCACCCGCCAGATCATACAATCATGGCCAGTCTGCAAGGAGTCAAGAGAATGCCAGCTGTTTCACCAGATGAGGAATGGTGAAGGAAGGGGACTGGGGGTGGCATGTCATAGCTGTAGACATGCTGCCACCTGAGCGTGTCTGAGCATCAGGAATGATCTGAGGGGACAGGATAGGATCATGGGGCTCAAAGGCAGGGTTCCCCAAACAAAGGGCGTGGCTGCCTTTGTAAGTCAAGAGTTGCCCATCGTTAGGAAAGTCCAACACGGTGAAGCTAGTGACATGGTGAAGATGTAGAAGGAGCCATCCCCAGACGGTGACGGTCTTGGTGACTCTGAAGGCCACTTACACTTAGGATTTCTTTATATTCTGCCTTCTTTGGGCAGAACATCCCTTCTGAGTGGATGTAATAGTTGTCAAGTTCTTTGGGAGGAAAGCAGGGTATCTGAGCCCGCCTGTTAAGCACACCACAGGCCATTGTGTTGCTTTCTAGAAAGGATTTCCAGAGCGGGCGGGGGAGGTTGGTCTTCCCCTCTTGTGCTTATGCAAATGATACTAATTATTATTACCTCATTAATGGCGGGCTTGCTGGGAAGCCTGCTTAGAAGAATACCAGATACCACAGTAAAGTATATTCTCAAAACAGATTTAAAATGAATGAAGTGGTTCCATATTTGTATGTGTGGCATTAAGAGCATGTGTGTCTCTGTATTTCTTGAATCTGAGGGCAAGAAGACAGGCATATTGGAAAATAAAAACAAAAGAAGTCCACGTGACCGGGTGGGAAGTGGGTCTGATAGTTCTGCTCTTTGGTGTCTTCCTTCCCTAGCTGGGCAGGACAGGGGAACACCACTCACACTCGGGAGGTGGACACAGACCCTCTGACGTCAGCTGGTGGGCTGGGAACCATTTCTGAAATAGTGTAACCAAACATGTGCAGACAATTATGTCTGGTTACATAAGCCCACCACAAAAACTGGGCTCCAAAATGCCACTTGAAAGAGTCTCTCATTTTGCATTATTTTTCTCCTCATGAATTGTGGTTGTTTTCTTTCTGGGTCTTTAAGGTATAGGCTAAATGAATCAAAGACCGGTCATGATATGATATGTTCCCGTAGTATACGTTTTAAATCGTGCCACCTGCAGGAGACAAAGCTTTTTATACTGAGATGTATTTTTAAGTGGTAGCATTCAATGTGGAGACATGTGTGTGCACAGTGTAGGGTCATGGGTTCCAGGAGGGAGGGAAATAGGGAGGGAGAGACAGAGAGGGAGGGGGAGAGAGAGAGAGGAGACAAGAAGAGACAAGGACAGGAATGAAAGGCTTAAGCCAAGAAATAAACAGTCCCTAAACCCAGAGCAGCAATGGAATTCCCAGCTGGGCTCTGGATTGCGTTTCATTTGGGGGAGGACGTTTTCTGGGCAGCCTCTATCTGCTCCCCTGGCTGGGTTTCCACAGAGCCCATGTTTTATCCAATCGGTGTCTATTTCAAGTCCTCTACAGTGCAGACCGCTGGCCGGAGCCCAGAGCGCAGGCCGCAAGGCGTAGTAGAAAGGGCCCCGCGGGAGGCGGGCGGGAGACACTGGTCCTAGAGCGCCTGTGCCCATGGGCAAGCGGCCACTCTCTCCAGAAAACAGGACCAGCATCCCCACCCTTAATACCTCTCAAGGGCCCCTTTAGGGAAAACGATAAAATAAATAAAATGGGCTTGCAAAGCATCCGTTGTTCTGCGTGAATGCAGGAGGGAATCCATGCTAACTTTCTAATTTGACCTTTTCTCTCCTCTCGTGTAAGCAGTTTTCACAGTAGGTAGTCCCTGGTGAGGACAGGTTAGGACACACTCATCACCTTTTTTTCTCTTGTAATGGAAAGGCATGCTTTTGAGGTGGGTAGAGTTACGTAAGGCCTAAAGACCCCTTCCTTAGCCGCTGTGAGAGTTAGATCACACCTCCTTGAGGACCCTGTGTTCTTGTATGATGACAGGCAGTGCTTTTAGGGACTGCAGTGGTTCTAAGTAATGGCGGGAGATTGCTCCACTCCTCTGCCTCTCAGACACACTTAAAGGTCGCTCAGCTATCGCAGTCTTTCCTTCCACCCCTGCCACCATACTAGTTAGGGAAATAGTTCATCCGCTAGACTTCCGCAGTCACTTCCTAGTCACCGTCGCCATCTTTACCTCCTCCTCTCTCCTGCCACCATCCCCTAAATTCCCCCATGGCCCTTCCTGCTACCCAGGCAGGCCCAAACCCATAGTCCAGCACTAGTGTTTTCTATAGCCCCGGGCCACCCTCTGTCCTTCCTTCCTCACCCATCATCAGAGTAAACCCTGGTGCCATTCGGCCTGGCCACCTTCACCTGGTCACACACCTGGCCCTCTCTCCCCCGACATTCCCCTTGTGTACTGTCACACAACGTCCCTTCTGCCCTGCGCCACTTTCCCTGCTGTTCCTTTGTCGCATCATACTCTCCTGAACCCAGCTCCCCAGGCGTCTGTCTTCTTAGCCCTTGGTTCGCTCTTCCCTCTTTTCTCTTCTCTCCTCTGCACGCTTTCTCTCTTCCCCTCTCTCTCTCTGTCTCTGTCTCTGTCTCTCTCTCTCTCTCTCTCTCTCTCTCTCTCTCTCTCACACACACACACACACACACACTTCTCTCCCATATGCCTAAGAGCCCAGGACATACTTAACTGCCTTCGTGTCTTCCTCCCCCCCTGTGATGCGCTTCTGCTCCTAAGATGCACACGTCAATTGCTCACAACATGTGTGCTGAATGAAAGGATCGCGTGGGAGAGGAAGAGGCACTACTGAGTTTAAGGTACTGAGCACCTTAGTGACCCCGAGCACGTCTAGAGTATCAGCTGCAACCTATGAAGCAATAACTATTATTTTAAATGCTTCACTTATCCAAAAATATACTGTCTGTTAAATCCAAAAAGGTTATTAGGCCCTCCTTTTTTGGAATAAGCTTTCCAAACTTTTTGGCCAATGTATTTTCTCTGAGAATAAGAGTCAAAGCATCGTTAGACATATGGTGAAATTGCTGAGAGAATTATCTAATTCTCCCATCTTGAAAGGATCTCTGTCAAAGAAAACCTGCCTGTGGGGTGGGCTCTGTCTCCGTGGACTTCTCCCCCTGCCTCTAGCTGTGGGTCTGAAGTGCCCAAGGACACCCTGGGGGAACGTGGAAGCCACGGGTCCTTTCTGTGGCTTTTCTTTTGAAGAGTCATCTTGCTCTCTGTGTTCTTGCTTTACCTGTTAAACCCACCAGATGGGCAGACCGGGAAGTCCCTTTTAGATCCATAATTCCAGAATTCTGCAGTAGCGCCCCAATTCTCACTGTCGGCTCGAGGGACCCCAGGCTGGCTTTCCAGGCTACCCCTGCCCCCCTCGGAGTGCATCTTGGAGACTCGATGGCAAGGAGGAAGAGCTCTCTCTCGTTCCAAGGGTTCCCGTTGAGTTCTCAGAGACTTGTAACAGAAAGCACTGCCCTTAAGGGAGAGACCATGTAAATTGTTCTAAAATGTGGGCTACGTGAATGGATGTACTCCATCCAGCCTTGACTGGAGACACCCCTATAGATTTTGCTTATTTCAAAGTTTTGGAGAAAATGGAAACAAAGTGTTAGTGTTATCTCTCTAAAGGCAACATGCCATTAACATCAATTTATGACAGAAAACATCTCATTAATTCTGCTTTGTGATCATTATAATCACGGAAAAATAGAGTCGAAGCTTTTATCTCTGGAAGCCATAATATACATGTTTTGTCTTGTTTTTCTTTTCTCCCGTGTTAGGTGAAGGGGAAAAAGAGGAGCATTTACTCGGTAAATAAATAGAATATAAATCATTAGGACAAAAATATCCACCTACTTGAACACATCTCAGGGGTTTGGATATTGCAAGGGCTCCAAGGAACACCTAGCCACGTGCCAAACTTTAATTTTGGGGGGAGACCTCCTTCCACTTAAGATGGAAGACGTTGCCATGTGTGATCCTGCATGACGCAGAATTGAGTGTGAAAATTAAATTAATGGGCAAATCTTTACAGGCACACTTTAGTTATGTGAAATTTGCGTTCTTCTTTTTTTACCAAACTGAATTTTAATTTTGAAGGGATCGAAGTTCCCCCAGATGCCTGTCACAGGGCTTGCCTTTGGTTACCTTCTGGTTCTGTGGCCAGGGACTAATGAAGAGCCCCAGGCTGGAGAGGTGGCGGGACGGAGGGGAAGAGAGGACGAGAGGCCTTCAGCTGGCTTTCCTCCATGGCAGAGCCCTTTGCTTCCTCGTTGAGGGCTTTCCAACCTTCACACCAGAGCTACCCCTGCACCTGAGACCAGGAGACCATTTTTCAGCCCACAGTAGTGGAAGAAACGAACAACAACAAAAAAATCCCAATGCTATAGTTTAGTATGCTATCCATCATTTTCTCCAGATGCCATGTGAAAGTCCTTAGAGGTACAGAGAACAGCTAAGGCCAGACCATTCAAGGGCTTGCTGATGGATTCCTTCCTTCATTCATTCATTCATTCATACGTTCACTTGTGCATCTAGTCATTCACTAAACATAAGCATTTTTATTCTTGGGGGATGACGCTCCATCATGTTACATCCCAGACAAGTAGTAGAAACCCGATCTGAGATAACACAAAACCCTGATGCCAGTCAGGACCTATTTTCATTATGGTCCCATTTAACACTTTGTCTCAGACTGGATTTCCTGTTCTTGGAAGATTAGGATAAGGAAGCCAACCAGCTCTGTGGTCTAGGAGGGAATTTGAAGTTAAATTATATAGCAGAAGCATGGAATTCAGGACCAGCCAGTAACAGTTGGAGAAAGGTACTACCCCCAGCCAAACAGATGCGCCACGGACTTAACAATGCGATAGAATATGCCTCATCTCTGCGCAGACTCTATCACAGTGAATACTGTTGATCTCCAGCCGGGGGATATGCTCACTCCCGCGTCATCATGTTCACCCCGTGCACGCGTACACGTGTACATGTTCCCCTCTGCCTGTGTGGCTGGGACAAGTCAGCTTGCTACACCCTCAGAAAGGACAGCTGAGTCAGACTGCGTTTAAGGCCTTTTCCAGCGTCATATTCTATTTATAAACAAAGATTTTTCCACTCCTAAGAAAATCAAGAGGAAGGGAGATGCTTCAAAGCCACAAATAAAAGAAAGGATACTGTGGGGACGATTGCTACACCGAGGTGACAGTGTGCCATGCTCACTCCATTGTAACTTCCTGCCCACGGGGCTACCTTTGCCCTGGGCTAGGACCCCAGTGGCCATTCCAGACCCAAGTTGGTCCTGCCTTCCGCTCCATGAAGAAAGTCACAATCTCACAGGGCAGTACGCTTTTGTGGTTACTCCTGGAAGCGGCGTAGCCCCTCTAGACATCACTAAATAGTGAGCAAATTAAATAAGCAGGGTGGAGTTATGGGAAACATTAGCGCTGACTTCGAAAGGCCAACTCTTCTTGCTGAGGTTAGCCTCGCCCCTTCTCCTCTCTTGGAAAGGACTTCCACATTCTTAGACAAGCTCGTTTCCAGATAGAAAATTAAACTTCTTTCTTACAAAATCCCAATGTTATTGTAAAATTGGGCGATTTTTCAAAATCTACTTAATCTCTGGCTATACTTGAGTTTGGACAAATACTTTTCCACATCTCTAAATATTAAATATTTAGACCTCTAAATATCCAAATATGCTCCAGTTTGACAGAATGGGTAAATAAATGAATAAATGCCTTATTCAACAAATGTTTATTGAGAACCTTCTAATATCCCACACCAGGAAGATAAACATTAGTAGCATGTGGTATCTACACTCCATAAAGTCACAGAAAACTAAAAGGGCTGAAAGTTATCTGGTCCAGCATCAGTTTTTCTGAAAGAAAAAACTATTACCACCCAGTATAGTCAACATAGTTTATTATCTAAAAAGAATTTTAAAAATGGCCATTATAAGAGGCATATACACATGTATTTATGTATACATCTATATTTTTATTCCTATATATATAATTATATTCCTGTCAAGTAGTAATATATGAGTTGCTTGCAAGAAAGACTGACATTTGCCACTCTTCTATATAGACTTTGCAAGTGACTATAGCAGAGGCTGTTCTTTCGTTCTAGAACCTGCTGTCATATAACTTTTTGCCCTGATAAGAAAGGTCCATTTTAACACTGCCCAATAAATGAACCATTAGCAACACATGGGCTACTGAGCTCTTGAAATGTGGCAAGTATGACCAAGAAAAGGAATATTTAACTTTATCTAATTTTGATTAATTTAAATTTAAATAGCCACTTATGGCTAGTGGCTGCCACATTGGACAGTCACGGTTCCGGTCAATGTTAATGTGATTGTGTCGAGAGATGAGCACACTGTGAAAACAGGAAACAGCCTAACACACAGCACAGAAAAGCATGCTTTCTGCTTGAATGAGTCTTCCTAAAATAAATAGGTGTGTGTGTGTGTGTGTGTGTGTGTGTGTGTGTGTGTGTGAACATGCGTGCGCAACACTTGGGATTGAACCCAGGGGCATTCTACCTCTGAACTACATCCCCAGCCCTATTTTATTTTTTATTTTTGAAACAGGGTCTCACTGAGTTGTGGAAGGCCTCACTAAGTTGCTGAGGCTGGCTGCGAACCTGTGATCCTCCTGTCTCAGCCTCCCACGTACTAGGATTACAGGCATGTGCCACTATGCCTGGCGAACTAGAATTGCTTAAAAAATTACCCAAATATAAGAAGTAAACTTAGATTGGAATGATATGCTTTAGGCAATGAAATGATACGTATGAAGATTAAAAGCAGAAGTGTAGAATGACCTGCACTTGCAATTTTCAACTCTTCCCGCCACTAATTCACCTAATCATAATTTTTCAAACCTAAGTAGGACATGTGTCTGAGATCCTTAGGAACCTTTCCTTAAGTCTGACTCTTGGGGGCTTGTAGGAGGTCCCGGCTCTGTCGGGTCTCTTGGGGACCGAATCCTCTGTGGTGGCCTCTGCCTGGCTGTCCCTCCTCCCTGCCCTGCTGGTCTACTCAAAGTGTGACCATGTGACCGGTGCATCAACAGCACACCTGAGGGCTGGCGCACGTGGAGCCCACAGGCCCCACCCAGGCCTCTCAAGTCAGATGGCACCATGTAACCAGGTCCCCGTGTCCCTAAGCACATCAGGTTTGAGGAGCTCTGTTCTGGGCACAGTCTCTGAATACAGCCTAGGGCTAACCTCAGAGAAGGAACCAACATCATTCTCTTTGCATAAAACATACTACCTTATTTTAATTTTTCAAAACATTATTTTGCAATTTTGAAAGCATATAAAAACACTGAAAAAAGTTTACAGTGAAACATCATAGGCACCACGTAGACTACATCTCTGATACTCAACTTCCCCAGCTTCCTCCTGCCTATCTGCACCTGCCGTCCCTCACCCAGCAGTCCATCTGGGGTCCTCTTTCATGCATTTCAAAGCAAACTGCAGGCATAGTACATTTTCCGGTTAAAATACTAATGCTGTATGTATCATTAACTAGAGTTTAATATTTATAGTTTTTTAACTTCTGAGGCAAAATTATATGCAACTAAATGTGCATATCACATTTAATATACATTCTTGAAATTTTGATAAAAGCAAGATATTTGTGTTTAAGTTTCCTATTCTGTATTTCTGCGTGCGTGTGTGTGTGTGTGTGTGTGTGTGTGTGTGTGTGTGTGTGTATCCACCCTATTTCTCATAATTTACAATGACAAACAGGAAGAGGAGAAAAAGGAGGAACAAAGCACACAGGTACCCCCCCAGAATCGCCTTGTCTTTGCCAAGGAGTTTGGGGTTCTCCCACCCTCTGGCCCAGCTTCCCTCTCACCCTGTATCCTGTCTTAGAGGAAAACACTACTAGAAAAACCTAAGGTTCTCATATGATCTGCTTACTTTTTTGGGTTTTTTTTTTTTTTTTTTGGTACTGGAGACTAAACCCAGGAGCATTCTACCTTTGAGCTACACCCTAGCCCTTTTTTATTTTGAATCAATATCTTTCTAAGTTGCTGAGGCTGGCCTCGAACCTGCAATCCTCCTGTCTCAGCCTCCCAAGTACTGGGATTACAGGTGTGCACCACCACACCCAGCTCCCAGAAGCCTTCAAACTATGTAAAAGTATTTGAAAACTAAGTTTACAGGATGATTTCCTTACTTATAAGGTGTTGTCTCTCTGCTCTGTTGTCTTCCACCATTTCTCCACTTTCTTTTCTAGTGTCCTGTAGTGTAAGTCCAGTTCATTTTCCCTGGCCTTCCAAACTTACACAAACTTTTTTCTTCAAAGTCACACACCTGCCTGGTGGTTCTTACGCCTCCCTAGGGACATGCTTTCCCTGGCTCGTGGAAGCTCATCCCGGCCAAGCCTCTTACCAAGAGGACAGTAGGACTCTGAAGCTCCGCTACAGGAAGCGCCGGGCGTCTCTCTTCAGGCCCAGGGATTCTGGAGAGACCTCACATAATTACTGAGGGCTCTGTGCCCTTCCAGAGAGGAGGAGGGTCAATGCACCACTCATCACCTGCTTACAGCTCCGGGGCAAACCTGAGCCTCCACTAGTGTCCCTGCCAGGAAAAAGGCTGTCTTTATAAACAGTATCAAACCCATCTTATGGATGAGAAAGCCAAGGCTTAGAAAGGTTGAATTTACTGAAGGTCAGATAGCTGTAAGTAAAAGAGCCAGGGCATGGACTCGGTCCAGTCAAACTCCACAGCCTCTATTCTTTCCCCCTGTGCAGGGGACCCTGGCACCCCTCGTCTTGACACTAAGTGAAGGAGTAGACAAGAGCCTTACACGATGAGAATCTGTTATGTCACCTGATAATAAATATTTTGGAACCCGGAGGATGTGGAAAGACCTATAAGAACTCAGTGTGACTCTTTTGTTGTGAGTCCTCTCAGGGTGGCATATCGAAGGCTGAAGACGAGTCGATTCTTTTATTAAACTAACATCTGGAAAATGATCAAGATAGGCCTTCCCTAGATACAGCCCATGCAGCACCTCTGCCATGCCATAGTTGGCTTGTCAACGCAGCCAGCGATGCTGTGACAATGGGAGAGAAAGCGGGCTGCAGGCCAGGTGTCTCTTCGTGGAGAGATTTGGAGGTTTATTAGAATAGAAGGCAAGACTGGCCCGGGAATGTAGGCATGAAATAGCGATCGAGGTAGAGCTCTTCTTAATCTGAGACAGTAAAGTGGAAGGAAGAGGAATATTTTCCCTGTGAATTTAATAGATTATACATGATAAATAGTGGTTATAGAATGAACTGGGAAAACATCTACAGAAGTGACAGTCTCTCCCAGACCCACAGGAAGGAGGAGGAGGAGCCAGCTGGCTTCACTGGGTCAGGACTTTGGTCAAGGCTGTCCCTTCTCTTTCTGACAGGTAACACGTGTTGATTTAATAAGTTAAAAGAAAAAAAGTGTGATGGAGTACAAAGACATTATAAGACGAACAAAATCAGAAAAGTTAAATAAAAAAAATACATGACAGATATTTAAAAATTTTTAAAGAGCAAGGTAATAAGAAAAACAGAGAAGTAGGAAAAAGAATATACTAATCATTTTGAAGGCGGTGGAAGGATAAAATTGGCAGGACAGTGGTAGAACTGCATGTGAAATGACAAAACGCAGGTTTGAAGCGATAACATACGCAAGTACTAAAGAGAACAATTAAAACATAAAATAAGCGAGGATGAGTAGTTAAATAAATAACATTAGCTAAGAAGATACTTACCAAGATTAAAAAACAGATCGAGCAGTAATAAAATAAGGAAGTCCTATAAAACAGTAAATTAAAGAACAATTAAAAAACGATAAGGATAGAAAATTAACAGGCTAAAATGACACTTAATAATTGTATTAATAGCTAACACTTATTGACTTCCTTCTTCGTGCTAGGTACTTTATATGCATTAACTTACTTAATTCAAGTTTATTAAAATCATTAGGAAACTTTAAAAATGTAAGCAAAAAACATTCTGGGGGAAGGCAGACGTGAGAACAATTCCAAAAAAATAAAAATAAAAGCCCAAATCCCAGAGAAGCTCAGTGCCCCCTGCAGGTGCCAAGTTTCCCTCCTCGTGTGATGCGGTGTTTTGCTGGTGGAGTTCCGGCCCCTCCAGAGCACAGCCTCCTCCCGGGTGGAGCTGCCGCAGTTCGTTGGGTCCCTCTCCTGTCCTGGCCAGACTGACCTTCCCGGTGGCAACGCTCAGCGGTTACAGCGCTCTGGCAGCAGATCCGTGACCCTGACCTGCTCGTCTCACCTGCCTGGCCCAGGCCTCCCTTCCAAAGTGCGTCCTGTCCCTCCAAAATGTGCCACACCGCTGCTGGAGTTGGAACAGAGTCTGTAGCACTGACCTCTACTTTTCTCAGTCGTGCATTTCTGAAAAGAAGGATCATCACTTTTATCTCACCCCTTCGCCCAAGTTTGGTACATAGTAGGTATTAAATGAATGCTTTCTAGCCGGGTGTGGTGGCGCACGCTTGTAATCCCAAGACTTGGGAGGCTGAAACAGGAGGATCACTGGTTCTCAGCCAGCCTCAGCATCTTAGCAAGGCCCTCTGCAACTTAGTGAGACCCTGTCTCAAAATAAAAAAATAAAATAGGGTTGGGAGTGTGGCTTGGAGGTAGAATGCCCCTGGGTTCAATCCCCAGCACTACAAAATAATAATAATAATAATAATAATAATAATAATAACAACAACAACAACAACAATAACAAATGAATGCTTTCTGAGATGAGCCTAGTTGAACCCATTATCAATGAGTTATTGGGTTTTTTCCAGGGGGTGGTGAAGTTATTTTTTTTAACCAGACAATAGTGCCTGGATTTTCTGCCTTCCTGGAACCCCACAAACATGTATTTCTCTTGGCCAGAACCTCTCTCACACAAAACAATGGCTTTGTTGTTCTTCCTTTTCTTCTTCCACCCTACGTTGGCCTTGTCTTTACCTCCACCTCGTACCTGTGCCCTGTGGGGTCACCCCTGGTGCTAGGACTGTCAGAGACCACGTTGCTCTGCGGTGGCGCCTCCTGCCCGTGCTGTCCGAGGGGCAGGCGTCCTCCGTGACAGACCTCGACCTGCGTCCCGCCCCTTCCCTCAGCCAGGTCCAGCAGGCGTCTTCTTGCGATCTGTTATTGATCAGTCCTCGTTCTGGGCATGAAGGCAGGGAAATAAAAAGGAGACCTGTGCCGGTTCTCCGGCAGCTCTCCTCCTGCCTTAGCTGGTTTCTCTCTTTTACCTTTTTCCACTGGCCCTGTTTTTCATGGAAAGGGGGAAAACCCTCACCATTTTCACAGGTAACTGTTCTATTTTGAAGAGAGATGTGAAGTCACTTGCTAACTCTCAAGACCTCCTCCCTAAGACCTGACCGTGGCCGCAAGTGGCTCCGGCTTCTCTCCCGTGCGCTCCGAGCGTGCCCAGCCAGAGCTCAAGTGGGGTGCGGGCGCCCCTTCCTATGCTCCCTTTCACTTTCTTCCTGATTACAGTGGATATTTAATGCAGAAAATTTGGAGAATGCAGGAAAATCACACAGAAGAAAAGTGCTGCTATCTCTTTGTTCTACAGCCTTCTGGCATTTTGTGTATAAGTGTGTTTTTGTGTGTGTGGGTGGGTGTAGAAAAGTTACATATCATTTTGTAGCCTACTTATTTTGCTAAAAATACATTAGGAATATTTTCTATATTATTAAACATTCTTCTCAAACATAACTAAATAAATGCATTGGAACCTGTTATAGGGCAAATCTATTTTTTTTACTTTTATTAATAATACTGTGGTAAACTTCACAGTACAGAAAATGCAATGCAGATTTTGTATTATTTCCTTGGATAAATTCCTAGAACTGGAATTGCTATATCAAAGCATATGCACAAATCTAAAGTCTTTGTAATGTAGTATAAGCTCTTCTTCTGGAAACTTCTATTACTTGATGGTCCCCACTGGCAGTTTATGAGAGCGCCCGTTTCCCTAGACCCTCAATAACAATGCGGTAACCACGTTCCAGTCTTTGTGAATTGCTTTATTCTAATTTGTATCTCTTTGATTATTAATGGGGTTGGACATTTTATATGTTTTTTGGCCTTTTCTATGTATTCTTGAAATCATCACCTTTTTCTTACTGATCTCTAAGAACTCTTACATAATGTTGCATTTTTATAGAGAACATTCTGTTTCTAAATGGAGAAGGACTCAGAATAAGAGGTTAAGTCTCATCCTATTTCTATGAAAAGCTCTTCAGAGTGAAAGCCGGACTCTTAGCAATACTGTTGTTGATCTTTAAAAAGAACAAATGGCTCTGCAGCCTGAATTAGCTTGACAGATTTTCTATATTTCTGGTCTATAAAAAAAAAACTCAGAATTATGAAATAGATCCTGAAAATTATCTAAAAGAACCTAGAGATCTGTTGCTTAGTTAGAAATGTCTTTGAAGATTTACCTTGGGCCTAGTATTACCCTAACTCAAATAAATACACCCTTGACTAGTTCATAGCCAGGTTGAAGAAATACAAGCTACATGCATGGTAAAAGCTTCCTGCTGTCCCAGTACTTGGAAGGCTGAGACAGGAGAATTGCAGGTTTGAGGCCAGCCTCAGCAACAAAATGAGTCCCTCAGCAACTTAGTGAGACCCTGTTTCAAAATAAAAAATAAAAATAGGGCTGGGAGTATAGCTCAAAGGAAGAATGCCCCTGGGTTCAATCCCTAGTAACACACACACACATACAAACACACACACACGGCTTCTTACTGGCCCCTTTGCTCAACTTGAATCAAGCAAATGGTTCTTTAGGCGCCTGGATGTTTTCTCTTCCAGTTACTAAACTCCGCATCTCCCCAGCACCTGCTCCCATCCTGCACAGCGCCTCTGCAGAGAGGCAGGCCAGGCTCCCGAGCCCTCGGTGCAGCTGGACCATGTCCATTGCAGAAACTTCTAGAACTATATAAAAGGAAAAAATGTTAAACTTTAAAAATCCAAACCCCCTTACACATGCATTGAGAACCCCAGAATAAAGGAGGGGTTTAGTACCCACCGACTATCCCCAGGGTAGTAGCCAGCAAATTCAGAATTCTTGAATCCATCGATTATTTTCAAGTGCTTGCTCTCATTTTATCAGTAAAGAGAGAATTTTTAAAACAATAATATCAGCCGGGCATGGTGGCGCATGCCTGTTGTCCCAGTTCTTGGGAGGCTGACATAGGAGGATCACAGGTTCAAGGCCAGCCTTGGCAACTTAATGAGGACCTCAGCAACTTAATGAGACCCTGTTTCAAAATGAAATAGGGCTGGGGGTGCAGCTTGGAGGTAGAATACCCCTGAGTTTGGTCCCCAGTACCAAAAAAAATAGTTATAATATCCTCTGTAAGTAAATCAGGCATAGTGGAAGCGCCCCACGTTCCCCTTGGCAGTCTGTGTCCGCACCCCCAGCTTCCCGGCGTACCCCCGCCCTCCTGTGAGCCGTAATGACCCTGCAAACACTAAATGGCATTTGAGTGCATTAAGCAGCAAACCCTCCGGTGACATAGCAATTATGCCTCTGAAATAGATGTGGTGCGTCACGGAAGATAAGGGTTTTGAAAGTTTCTGTTGTGATTATAGCCTGTAACTCCCACAAATAATAGGCTTCAAAATAAGAGGCTGCCAGCGGGGCCTTTGTGGCTCTGTCTCAGTGAGGGTGCATAAATTGCTATTAATGTCCTGAGTGTACTTGAATGTGCCAGTCTGTGGGACGTGGCCTTGGCTCGGTGTCTCTGCGCGCCATGTCATCGTCGGGCTGATAATCTGGGGTAATTGCTGTCTCTGGGATGGTCAGAGAGGGGAAGAGGTGCCACTTCCTGAGACGGTAAACAGCCTCGCGACGTGCTTTGCGGGGCGAGTCCCCCCTCCGCAGAGCGGCCACTCATGCATCCCCTGTGGCCACCGCACAGCCTTGTCGCGCGGGCACCCTTGGTCACTGACCATCTCGTCAACAAAAGCCAAAGCCAATGTTGTAGAAATGAAATGAGGAATTCCATTCTGGACAGGATCAGCCTATCAGGAAATTTATCCTGAGAGATAGAAGAGATCCCCTTTGCTTGAATTATCTAGATTTGGCTGAGTAAACATAATCGTCTGTTGTCTTTTTTTTTTTCCCCCTTGGTACTGGGGATTAAACCCAGGGGTGGTCTACCTCCAAGCTACACCCCCAGCCCTAGTAAGACAGGGTCTTGCTAGGTTGCTGAGGCTGGTCTCAAAACTGCGATCCTCCTGTCTCAGCCTCCCAAGTACTGGGATTACAGGCGTGCACCACCTTACATACCTACTCTTTTCCAGTATAAACAGAAAAAGAGAAAGAGAGAGCATGCACATGTTCTATAAGTGCTACGTGTGCTTTCTGAACATATATTAGCTGTATGTGACTATAAGGCAGTATGTGGAAATTGTGCACATTTTTGAGCACTGTGTTGATGTGTACATGTTTGGTTTCTGCAGTTCTGAGTGTAGAGGATGTTTATCCAGGTATAAATAGAATTCTCTGCACCGAGACACCTCTATTTAGCTGAATCAAGCTGAGCTTATTTTTCTTTGCCAGGAGATCAGGATAACCCCTGCAAAGTTAGATTACAATGAGCTCTAAGTTTTAACCTCCTGTATGTGCATTTAACCCGAGGACCCCATCCGTCTGCGGGACCCGGGGGCCACGTGTATAGCTGTCCTCTCTGCACTTTTAACAGAAATGAGAAAGCAATCCTTCTTAAACCTGAATGGCTGCACTATCTCATGCCCAGGAGAGTCATAGAGTGACACAGCTAAGCCCGCCCTCTGAGTATCCCGTAACAGGGACCAAGGGACAAGTCCTGCTTTCTGAGTTCTAATTCCCTCTCCCGAAAAGTAGGAATGCGTCCACACAAGGTTCGCACAGCATCGTGCATTTGTGGTCTGGGGTAAGAGAATCGCCTGTTCCTGCCAGGCTGTGCAGCTGGGATGGCCGCAGCAGCAGGTGGCCCTGTTTCACAGGTGCAGGACACCCAGGGAGGCCCCCAGCTCCCTCTTCTTCAGCCATTCACCTCGAGTGTTTAATTGAACAGTTACTGCGCTGTTCGCCATCCTTGTCCTCTGATGGCGTGTCGTTGAAGGACTTACCATCTCCCACGCTCCAGCCGTTGCGCTCCTGTGCTCCGGCCTCTCTGGCCTTCTCGGAGTCCCTGGCGACCTCTGCCCAGGTTTCTCTCTCTGCCCCAAGGGCTCCTGGCCTCACTCATCCCTTGTCTGTTTTCTGCTCACCGCAGGCTGATTTTCCAGCGAGAACCTTGTTTTACTTTCTCTCCTGGCGCATATGCCCACGTTCTTCTGACAATTTACCAAGTGTCTGTTTCCCACAAAGCCGTAAATTCCTTGGTTGAAGAATCCAGTGTTTTTTTTAATTTGTTTTATCTACCACTGTATGCCCAGTATATTGCACAAGGTAGGCACTGAATACACATTTGCAGAAATGAAAGCTGAATAATTACAGTAGAAAAGATCTGATGCGTGCATGGAGATTTTAAAAGACAAATAAAAGTTGCTCATTGCTAATGTCAAAATGAAAGGTGAGAAGTCAGTGGTGCTAGAATTTAGAGATGGGGGTGATGGTGTGCCCTGAAGAAACCTGCAAGAAAGGGTGACCCTTGGGCTGGGTCGTGAAAGGTGACATGATTCCAAGAGGTCAGAGGAGATGGGCAGGCAAAAGCAACAGATGCTCTCACCCTGGCAGTGAGAGCTATACTCTTTCTTTGCAACCGCCTAAACTCCAAGTCTTTGTAGCAAGGGCAGCTGTTCCCTACCAGAAGTGACTGATTCACTACTGATCTTTCTGAACACTCTTGACCTGCAGAGCAAGATCGTGGGGCTCAAGAGGCCCTGGTGGGAGCCAGGTTAGACAGGTATGGTGGTGTGGACGAATGCAAAGCCGCCAGGTTCTGACCCAGTGGTAGGTGGCAGTCAGAGAGGATGCCCCCAGCAGTGGAGGGTCTGAGAGCAGGAACCCTAGAGACAGTGCATGGGATGGTTCAGGCTGAGGACTGATTCTGGGAAATATGATGGTGGGTAGTAGCAGTAGGTGAGCTGAGCTCCAGAGTGAAAGTCCAGTTCCAAGTGCAAGCCATTGTCTTTGTCTTCAAGGAGTTGCAAAATAGCAGGAAATTAGGCAGAAGCTAGGTCAAGGTGGTCTCAGCCACAAACATGACGTAAAAGGTCAAAGTAAGACAAGCCAGGAACTTGATTCTCAGTTACATGTGGCTCCCAACTAGGCCAGAATATGTCCTCTGAGAGCCAGGCGAGGTGCCACATTTAGCAAATGCAAATATTGCAGGTGGTACACTTCCACCAAAACATGGGTTTGTTATCTAAAATCCGAATCTCGTGGGGTGTACTATTTTTTATGTGCCAACTTCATGCCTAGATCCCAAGGTAGAAGCTGAATGTGCCTGTGGGTCTCAGCTCTGGAAAGAGAAAAGGGGGGATGCAGCCCCTGCCAGTCGTCTGGGGGCTGCACCTTTCTAAAGTCCAGGGAGGCGCCTGGAGACCGTTCAGGCTTGGGGTGCTTCTCGTTGACATTGTGTGTGTGCTGTGGAGCTGCGCCACCAGGACCCAATGCCTTTCTCAGCTGTTTCCCTAAAATCAAAGCAAAACAGTGTGAACAGTGATCACCACTACTGGTTTGGAATAAGCTATAAAGTGCTGAGTCGCCCCCGTGGCAATTTAGTAAACGTTCGCCGGGCGTGGTGGCTATGCCTGTAATCCCAGTCCTTGGGAGGCTGAGACAGGAGGATTGCAGGTTCACGGCCAGCCTCAGCTACTTAGAGAGGCCTTCAGCAACTTAGTGAGACCCTGTTTCTAAATAAAAAATAAAATAGGCCGGGGGTGTAGCTCATAGGCAGAATGCCCCTGGGTTCAATCCCCAGTACCACAAAAGGGAGAGCGAGAAAGAGAGGTTTGCTGCCTGGATGGAAAAATTAACCAGAAACCTGGCCCTGCTCCTGCTTTACCTTTCGGCTGTATCCTGGATGTGCGCAGCTATTTACGTGTGGTCAGACTGAACTGTGGAGCTCGGGGACCTAATGTCTCTCCTCAATGGAGGATGGAGGTACATAGTGCCGCCGAGTGTTTATTTACTTCTTCCTGTGCCCCTTCGAGACATGTGTAGGTGCTTTGGAATCAAAGATAAAGCCCACAGCCCTGCTCTCCTGGTCTGCCGAGAGAGCAGGTGAGACTGTCGTGGAAGAACGGATGCGATATGGCGGCCAGGTGTAGTGATCAGGTGCATGGGGGGAGCTGGGGAGCCTCAGGAGAGAGAGACATGGCCAGGGGACAGGCAGAGTTGTGAGGACAGTTATACTTGAGCCTTGAAAAACATCCGCAGTGCCGGTGGACATAATTGAGTGAGTGAGAGCGCTGATAAGGAGCAGGCTGCTCTGGATGGGAGCTCCCAAGCAGCCTGACTTGGTGGAAGTACTCTGGGCGTGTTGGCTTGGGGAGTAAGCCCGATCGAGGACACCTTAGACTTGACGGGGACACTGAACTTCATCTTGAGGCCAACAGGAAGCCACTGAATCTTTAAACCCAGAGGTGACGTGGTCACAATTACAGTTTGGAAAGATCCCTCTGGCAGCAGCTAGAGACAGAACCAGAGGAGTGCCAGCCTGGGGACAGATCTGTTTACCAGTGTACAATTCCCAGGGACACTTTGAGCAGAGGGTGACCCTTACGGGACTTCCCAGTACCATCTTTTCATCCCAAACATCTCTTGATAAGTGCATGCTATTTTTCCTGGGAAAAGCATTATGCATGTCAGGAAAACACAATTCTCCTAGCTTGATAGAGAAAATGACGGCTCTCGGGTGTGGCCTCTGCCGGTGCGCCGATGCCGATGAGATGTGTAGCAGTTCTGTGCGTGCATGCACAAGTGCCTGTTTGCATGAGCGTCTGTGCGTGAGCATACATAGAGAGGACCGTGTGCGTTCCCTGGTTTCTCCCCAGCTGGCCCAGCAGTGCCTGGCGATCCAGGGCCTGGAGCGTGTACTCCTCCTCACCCACCCACGCTCAAGGCATCGCTGGTGATGGCATCTGGCCCTGTGCAGATCCAGCTCAGCTCGGTGCTGACATCAGCCGGTTTGTGGCACCTCAGCGTATTTCTGGGTTGCAAATGCGAGTTTCTTAGTGCCAGGCTCGCCTGGGCTGTCACATCAGGTGATAGATTCTCTGCATCAATGGTGTGCTGCTAAGATGAGCGCACAGGAAGAGCAGGAGGAAGAGGTGACCGGACAGGCCGTTCTGCCCAGCAGCCGCTGCTGTAGGCTAACAGCTCCTGGAGCCACAGCAGTGAGGGAGGGGCAGCCGCATGCACCCCCATCTCAGCTCAAGCAGGGCGACAGCAGAGAGATGTCGGGGCTTCGGTGCAGTTCTGTGCCGCGTGTTTCTTCGGGAGCGACCACGTGTGTCTTCCTGTCCGCCCTTGCCCCAGCCTTGGCCCAGTGGCCAGCTCCCTACCTTCTGCTTGCCTTAGCCTTTAGAAAGAGTTCCAGCAAATTTGCTGCATATCAGATCATGTGCCAATTTCTTCAGAACAGGCTTCAGAGTAAATAGGTATTTTTCTTCTGAAGCATTTTGTTCCCAAATATCCTCAGTCTGTGTTTTGAAGATCCAGGTTGTCTTTTCTGGGAAACCTGCTGTATTTCGTCCCAATTTCATGTTCTCGCAGCTTCTCCCCCTACTGGCTGCAGAGTGCATCTACCAGAATTAAGTCAGATCAGGACTTGCTTCCCAGCTGCAGAATTACTGTCAAGATGGGTGCAAATGTAGATTCTTTCATCAAGAAGGTTTTCAAAGACAGGACATGTGTCAATTTCACATCCCACCCCGGTAGCCCCTCGGGTAGGTCTGACATTAGCGTCTTGAAGAGCGTGTCCACTATAAAGGATAGCTTGCATCAGGGAGAGGAAGGAAAGTCCTGCAGAAGAGAAATAAAAATAAGTCTCACTTCCTGCTGCCCCACACCGCTGTTAAGGAGAGCATCCTCTACGCTACTGTGCCCAGAGAGAAACAAACACACGCAGGCGAGCTCCTACTTAATATTCACCCGCAGTCAAGGAGGAAGGAAGGAAGTGCTCCCTGGGGTCAGCATGGCAGCAGGCGGGGTCGGCTGCTTCCCAGGACGGCACAGCCTCCAAACATCCTACACTGAGGCCGGAGGGATGCTGCCAAGCAGTTAGTGATTGACAGGAAACGTGTAAAGTGGGGTTCGCCCACAGGGCTGAACCCAGGGAGGTTCCAGTAGCAAGGGGAGTGGGCGGTGTGCCACCGTACCCAGCTCCTCCAGAGAAGAGAATTCCTCCACCTTTGCTCCCCAACGTTAGACAAGCCTGTTTTACAAAGAGATTGTGTTCATCTAACTTGAACCATAGGCTTTCATGTCCTAAATTGGGATCGTAGTTAACATATCCTGAGGCTCGGGCCACAAGGTTCTGCTGGAACATGGGGCTCTCGGCACCAGTGAGGAAGGTCCTGGGCACATGGGCCGGGAGGTCACCGGCTCCAAGGCGTGTGTGCACGTGTGCGCATCTCTGCGTGCTCATGGGTGGAAGAGGAGTAGAAAAAGCTATAGAGGTTTATTTTTAGTAGAACGTTTTATATATTCTCCACCGGGCCAGCTAGCATAATTAAAATGCTAGTTTTGATATCAGGTTGAGCTAATTCTTGTCTCTGCCATCTGTGAGTTCTCTATACCCTCTGGCATCTTCCGCACTGGTCTGAGAAAATAGAATTTAAGAAAGGAGCTCGAATGTCTACTATTTGGGTTATTTCAGCCCAGAGATAACTCAAAAGGAGTCTTCCAGAACCTTCCGGTCAATACAGAATGCCCTGTGAACTCCCTCTTTGTGACACACCCAGGGCTAACCTTCAGTACTGACAGCTTCATCCAGAACACCACTTTTTGTTATTTTAGTGGAATTATGGCATGACTAAAAGTGATGATTTGTGACCAGTGTGACTGGACTTTGTGCCAGGGACTATAGCATGGTGCTAACTGCTTTTAGAGGGCTTCCTTATCTGCTTCTCAGTCAGGTCAATCTAAGATGCATGATTTTCTCTTTTGCTAGTGCTTTACTCTGCTTCATGACACTGTACTTAATGAACTTTTATCAGCCAGGTGTGGTGGTACCTCCCTGTAATCCCAGTACTTGGAGGGCTGAGACAGGAGAATCACAGATTTGAAGCCGGCCTCAGCAGCTTCATGAGTCTCTCAGCAACTTAGCAACACCCTGTTTCAAACAAAAGAATAAAATAGGAACAGGGGAGTAGCCCAGAGGTAAAATGCCCCTGGGTTCCATCCTCAGTACCACACACACCAAAAAAAGAGCCTTTAAGCCGGGCGTGGTGGCACACGCTTGTAATCCCAGTACTTGGGAGGCTGAGACCGGAGGATCTGGGTTCGAAGCCAGCCTCAGCTACTTAGTGAGGCCCTCTGCAACTTAGTGAGACCCTGTTTCAAAATAAAGAACAAAAAATAGGGCTCAGAGGTAGAATGCCCCTGGGTTCAATCCCAAGTACCGCAAAAAAAAAGAGTCTTTATCAAATTTCCTTAAAATCCCACACTGCTCAGATAGCACCCACATGCCGTACACACCTGCCGGCCTGCCTGCCTGTCTACCTATCTGTCATCTAAATATCCATCTGGTATACATACGCATCTAAAAAAGACTATTGGGATAGACAGCTATCAAAATGCTAACCATAATTATCTCTGAGTAGTAGAATTATAGGTGTTAAATATTTTGTTTTTATGTGTTTCTATTTTCCAAATATTATAAGATAAGCATGTTTTACTTTTCAAAAATAAAAAGATAAGTGGCATGAAAGGATTATCTATGGGGAAGAGTAAATATGACAGGTGTTCTCAGTCCATCTAAAATGGCACAGGACATCCGGGTTCTTGGTTGGGAAGGGAGATGGTATCATCTGCCTGTGGTGAGCCTGCATTCAGGATTTGGATTAATTCTATTCTTGATAAAGAGTATACTACAGAGTCTTGGCCCCCAGAAGCCTCCTGCCATGAAAGAAGGCATTCTCGCCCCCCTCCCCTGTTCTCTGCCCAGTCTCCCTTATCACAGACAGCAGGGCTATGTCCTCCAGGGATGGACTGGGAGATGGGAGAGCATTCCCACAGGCCATGCCCGAGGATGTGAGCTCACCCTCTTGTTCTCAGACCTGCTCTTTAGTAAGGGTGGACAGAACCTGCCGTCCTGCTAACGTGGCTGCCGGGAGCTGCTTTGCATTAAAGCCTGGCTCGCCTAGGAAGCTCAGAGCATCACTCAGTGAGCCAGTGGGAAAGAAAGCCAAGGCATGGACAGGGCAGAGCAGAGAAGCCAGATGCAGAGGACAGAGACCGCGTCATCTCCCTGTGGGGCAGGAAGTCTGCCCCTCCCTCACCTTTCTGCTGTCCTGTGCACCAAGTGTGGACGAATGGCCCTAGGCCCCTGCTGAGTGCCCGGTACTCTGCCATGGAGCGTGAATTCAGCAAGAGTAGATGCCGTGGTCCCTCTCAAAAGGGATTAGCCCTGCCTGCCCTTCCAGCCTGCATTTGTCAAAGAATAAAGTAAGAGAAAAGTACAATAGAAGATACCTTTCTAGGAATATCTGAACTGGTTACGGTGGCACACGCCTGTCATCCCAGTACTGGGCTGAGACAGGAGGACCTACAGGTTCAAGGTCAGCCTCAGCAACTTAGCGAGGCCCTGTTTCTAAATAAAAAATAAAAAGGGCTGGGGGTGTAGCTCAGAGATAGAATGCCCCTGGGGTCCCCAGTACGAAGGTGAGGGGATGAAAATAAAAGGACTATGTGAGACCTGGTCTATTTGACATTAGCATTTCCAGAGTTGAGGCATATCAACTCCAAGAGCGAATGGGGCATGGAGACTCTACTGCAATCTTTCAATGCCTTCAAACATATGGACCGTTATGAATTAGTTATTACCATGAATTACCACGACAGCAAATCACTTTTGCACGGTTTTAGTTCTGCGATGTTTTTTGAAAGGGTGGTCACTCCGCAAGTCCTTTTAGAACAATTCCATTGTTTGGCCGCGTCTGGATCTAGACTTCAGAAAAGCAGCCTCCAGAGGTGGATGGAGCTCAGCCTCCCAGCCCGCCAGGCTGCGGTCCGGGCCTCCCTGCCCTGCTGCTCTCTTCCCCTGAGCAAGCTCTGGCCGGGCCTGCACCTCGCCCCGTGAGAAGAGGCTCTCCCCCGAGTCTCCACCATGCTCTGCCTGGAGTTACAGCTTGGGCGTCAGCTTGTCCAGCCCCCATCCTGAGGACATGAGCCCCATCTCCTCATCAGTATATACTCCGGGGCTTCTAGCCAGAGACTCGCACAGAACAGGGACCTGGAACCCCATAAACCTGCACTGCCTGGAGCTGGAAAGAACCCCAGAGAGCAGTGGGGCCAACCTTCCTATTTTTCCAAAGGGGAGCCCAGGGCAGAGAAGTAAAGGTGTTCCACCTTTGTCAACAAGGAACAAAGGCGCCTCGGCTCCCGACTGGCAGACAGTGGTCATTCCGTGGAGTGACAGAGCCCTGACGAAGCGAAACACACTGGTCACGGGAGAGGTGTGAACGCAGTACCCGGAGGCCCAGGGAGGGTCAGTCGGGACGCATCTGAGGGTGGGGTGCTGTCGCCCACAGTAGCAGCCGCCCACTCGCTGAGGGTCCCCAGTGCCAGGCATGGGCGAGGCCCTGTCGAGAGCCGCCCCGTTGACAATGTCTACTCAAAACAGCCACCACTGGCAGAGAACTGACTTCTCTCCCTTTTTCCCTTCTAGGCTAATGGAGGTTGGCAGGATGCCACCACCCCTTCATCAGTGACCTCCCCTACAGAAGGCCCTGGCAGTGTCCACTCTGATACCTCCAACTGATCTCCCAGCAGTCGCATCCCGGCTGACCCGCGCCCCGCTTGGGGCGGGGGCAGGAGGGAGGGTTTCTCTCCCAACGCTGAAGCGGTCAGACTGGAGGTCGAAGCACTCAGCAAACACAATAAGAGTCTCTTCTCTTCTCTTCTTTGGGATGCTATTTCAGCCAATCTGGACACTTCTTTATACTCTCTTCCCTTTTTTTTTTTTCTGGGTAGAAGCCACCCTTCCCGCCTCCAGCTGGTTCCCGCCATCTTTCCTCTCCCTTCCCTCTATCCTCCACTCCCGGGGTCTCTGTCCACTACATCACTGAAGGATATTTTCAACAAGTAGAGGAATTCAAAGAGGAAACAGTCACGGAGAAAACAATAAAGGCGTTTGTATGTCTCATGCCGGTGGTTTGGAGAGCCACGCTTACCTCACTGGGTCCCTCAGTCTCCCGTGGTAGCAGCAAGCCCCTGTTTCTCTTGTTGCCCTCACTACCTCTCAGCAGGAACACACCACCCTGCCCTGCTCGTTCCAGCCTCCCGCCTCCTCTAGCTCCTCCTCCCTGGGGACAGCACTAGGCAGAATGCTTCCCCCTGCTCCCTGGCCCCACCTATTCACTGGGGCTGCCGCGGCTGGGCTTCTAGAAATGCCAGCATCATCCCTGCTAGGTTGAGTTCCCACAAGGGCAGAGCTCCTGCAGGCCTCCCAGCCTCCCAGCCTCGGAGCCCTCTTTGAAGACCATCTAACACTTAGAAGCCTCCTGCAAGCCAGGGCTGTTAGGCAGGGGGGAGCACGCGAGCCGGGAGGGAAGGCCCTAATCCAGGAGCACTTCATCTGCCCTCCACATACGCACACACTCATACATGTAGACACATGCACAGCCGCACACCTCTGCTTCCCCAAGATGCCACGCGCAGCTGCATCCGCTTGGAATCGGGGCTCTGTCCCTCGTGAGCCCAAGAGGGAATGAGCAGCCCTAGGTGAAAGTCTCCAGCAGAGAAGCAGCTTGTGCCTGGGGCCTCCAGGACCTCAGGCACCTGCCAGAAGGACGGGACCCTGTTGTGATAAAGGTCGGTTTCCAGTGGCCCCGTTCCTCTTGCCTCCCGAGTGCTCAGGGAGCCACACGCAGGACTTACAATGTCTGTCTGGACTTGGTGGTCTTGTTTTTCTATTAGGCACGTTGTAGTAACTATTCAAAGTGTTACCCTGCGCTTGTTCTTGCCCCTGACCTCTTCCTCTGGAGGGCAGAGTAGTATAAGAACATGGTGCAGGTGAACCTTTGCTGGCTTAATTTGAAGAAATAAATGGGAAAGGGCCAGAGATGTTTTCTTTGAAATCACCACAGCCTTGTGTACTCCTGGGAATGGCATGCGCTACAAAGCTATCCTCCAATGTCCCCCAGCTGACCTTCAGAGCCCACCTCCAATGCCCCCAGCTGACCTTCAGAGCCCACCTCCAATGCCCCCCAGCTGACCTTCAGAGCCCACCTCCAATGTCCCCCAGCTGACCTTCAGAGCCCACCTCCAATGTCCCCCAGCTGACCTTGAGCGCACACCCTGCCAGCAGTAGAGACGGCAGCTCTGCAGCACGATGAAGTGGGAGGTGGTCAGCTTTCTTGGGGCCTCGTTTTTCTCCTGTAAAATGGGGGTTGTTGCTCCTGGCTCACCAAGGGGCAACTGATTTCATTCATACCCAGTCTGTAAATGCGAGGTCAGGGGAGGTGATGTCCCTAAGATAATCGGGTTTGTGCTGTGTCAGGACAGTAAGTCGTTTCATTTCTAACTTCCAGCTCCCACTCGTCCCCTGACGGCATCACCCTGATACAAAGAGAAGAGTTGTTGTTTGGGATGGTTTGGGTTGGGTTTGGGTTGGGTTTTGGTCTGTTTGGTTTCTTAGGGTAGAGGAAAGTTTCTAAACTAGAAAGACAGGACCCGGTTCTGTTAGATTGTGCTTGAATCCAGTGTGTGGCCTCAGGAGTACTTTACTGTCCCCTGTCATATCTACTCAGCATGAGCGGCTTCCAGGGAGAGATGCCAAACCCCACAGGGTGAGGACGGCCAGCCGAGGGTGGGAGAGTGCCGCCTGACACCACCGTGGCGGATAGGAAACTCCTCTGTGCCTTCAGGAGAGTCGGGGGTGCTACCCAAGGCACTTGAGGATGTGTGGATTTGAAGGAGATGCCAAAAGTCAGTATTTGGCAAAATGCAGTTATGCCTAGATGCCCCGGGGCAGGGCTGGGTGAGCAGGTGCCTAGAAGGAGCATCTCTGAGGCGTGTGCAGTGCCGAGGACCAGGCGAGAGGCTGTCTTAGTGTGGGAGCACATCAGAACCCTCACAGGAGCACAGCCCCTCACTGCTTGATTTGGCAGAGTTCAAGAGAGACGCAGAAGGGTCTCTTGGCAGCAAGACCCAACCCCGATTGAATAATTGCCACATTAAGCTCATGGAAGACAGGAGAGCAGTCCCACCTTGTTCAGGCAGGTCTCCCGGCAGCAGCTGGCATGTATGACCTCTGCACATGGCCCCACGGGTCCCCTCATCCCCCATCGCCCTCCCAGAGCCCCCCTCCAAGCCACCCTCCAGCATGATGGCCACACTAAGCAAAGCGGGGTCCCACCGGCCGCTGAGGGTGGGATGGACAGAGCGCGCCTCTGGGACATGGCTCCTGGGAATTCCCATCAGTCAGCCCCACAGACACCAAATGGCGCCCCAGGACCCTCTGCTTCTAACAGAACTGGAGCGTTCTATCTTCCCTGACGGTGAATTCCCCCAGAGCAAGGATACCAGGGCTTGGGGTCGTCCACCCTGCCACTCTGCCACTCTGCGTCCCTCCCTCCCCACCCCAGCGCCTCCCCTGGCAGGCACGGACCCCAGCAGGACTTCCGCCAAGCGGAAGGCTCCTTCCCGTCCGTTCTCACCCGCCATGGCGGAGGGCCCTCATCTGCTGACTGCCTTTCCCACACCTGTCTTTCCCCCCACTTTCCTTCTGCTCTTTATTTTTCTGCCCAGAAAAACCTGACTTCGATACCAAAAAAAGATGAAACTACAGAAACTCAAATTTAAAAAAAAAACTTAAAAAAAACAAAAAAATCCTCAATGATTCTTTCAGCTTTATTAACAACATTTTCCATTGTTTCTTGCGACTTGTGTCTCGTTCTTTGTAGTATTGATGATGAACATTTGATAATGAATGTTCTTGTATATTCAGATAAAGAAAAAAAAACCAAAAAAGCGGTCTGAATTTAATAGTGTTTATAATAAAAAAAATTTTAAAAACGACCCTCATAGCACGCAAAGCAGGACGGGGCGGTCCCCCGCTTCCTGTGAGGACGCTTCCTCCCCGCATTAGTTCTTAACACCAAACTACCTACATTCATCATTTCCCTCATTTTTTTTTCTTTGATTTTCTTACATTTGTGAATTAGTTCCAGAATGCTAGAGAAGTGTCGAGTCGTGCACATCCATTTCTTGTTTCACAATGTTTAAAAGTGACAGTAATTCATTTTGTAAACTAAAAAAAAAAAAGTTGGAATAGTGAGCATAATAGGTACCGTCTAACACATTATTACGTTTATTAACTTTGAGACCCAGAAAAAAAGTTCCTTTCTTTTCTTTATTCCTGCTCTGAAAAAATACAAAAAAAATGTTTTGTTTTGTGTTATTTTTGGTTTGTTTATGGGGGGGCTTTTTTTTAATTATCGGGATTATGATCTTGCTGTTTTTATTCCTCAAATATGTATACAAGGTGATGTGAAAAGATGACTTTGGTAGAGTAGGCTATTTCCTTGTTCTTCTACTTTGCTTCAGAATTCAGTTGATGCGAAAAACAAGCAAAAAAGATACAGCCCATGTGGATGTCTAACTACTCACCCGTGTTTCCAGAGTGTGTGGCGCTCCCACTGTCCTGGGGGGAAACCGCCAGGGACTTGCTTCTCCTCTGGCTCTTTGAAAATCCAAGGAATCAGTCCAGGGGATCTTTTTATACTGCAGGAAAAGGTTTTTGCCTTTGTTGATTCTGAATATCACAGTCAAGTGCTTTCTTTCTCCCTAATTAATAACAACATTCCATGAGGCCTCTTCCAACTGGAGAGGATTTTCCTTTCAGAAGAATCCCACGGGGGATGCTGGTGTGATGGGCAGCATTAGCTAAGTAGAGTAGATCCAGGAAGCAGACCCTGGGGCCAGTCTGCCTGCTCATCCCGAGTCCTGGTTTTGGATGAAGAGTTGCTGAGATTCTGAGGCCGACTCAGTGCTGTAGACTCGATGCTAAGAAGTTAAGCTTCATTCACGGACAGTGCACATCTTATCAACCTCTGGCTTAAACGGGGGCTTAGAGAGAATTGTAAAGCCAGCTTGGTTCGGAATGTTTTTATTAGTTGTAGGAAAAAGAAAGCAATATTATCTGGAAGAGACTTCATTCTAGACATCCCTCGTGCAACAAGTTGAGTGTTCAGAAAGCAGCCGGAACGTAAGCAAGACAGCACAGAATGGACGCGGCTGGTGGAGCAACGCTTTGGGAGGCCCTCCTGCCCGACACCTGGGTTCTGGTCCTCAAGTCACGACAACCATGGCGAGCTTCTCACATCACCTTGGTGGTTTCAGTCCCTAGCACAAAGCTTCATGGAAACTCTTTATTTTTTTTTGTAAACGTGTTGTTTTTTCTTTTGTTAAAATAAATGAAACACTCAGTGTCTTCCCCCGTTCCCCTCTTATTAAGTCTGTCCTTTCCTTTGGTGTTTTCATTTTGAAGTGCTTTTCCTCCATCTTTGGTTTTATTTTCCCCTCCCTCTCCCTCTTCTATTATTCAGATTATAAACCTGCAAAGCTCTGCTCTGTTTTGGTTTTGAGAGTTTAAGCTTTTCTGCTTCTGTGAGAGCACAGGCTTCTGTCCCCTTGATTCCAACTGAACTTTTGTGTTCTCGAATGATACTAACACGATGTAGGTTTTACAGTCTCCTAATTTGTACTGGTAATGCATATTCCAAATAAATAGTTTCTTTTGTTGCAAAAAATATATATATACATTTGTATTTTGTGCAAATTTCTTCTCATATGCTGGCAACTTCTCCCCAAAGTAGGCCTTTGGGTTAGTGTGGATTAGGACTGTTGCCCTATTCAACAGTTTTAGGGTCTACATGCCATGGCAGTGGGGTAAAGGATCAACTACTTCACCCAGGAAAGAGGAAGGAAGGAAGGAAGGAAGGAAGGAAGGAAGGAAGGAAGGAAGGAAGGAAGGAAGGAAGGAGAAAGGAAAGGAGGAAGGGAGGGAGAGAGGGAGGAAAGAAGGAAAGAGGGATGACTCACCATGGGCAAACATTGGCTATACTGCCAGAGATTAGAGCATCCAGTTTTGTCTGCTTTTTTGCAGAAATGCATTCTGAGATCCTAAGTCATGGCTGTGTGTTTGGTGGTCCTCTTTTGTACCTTCAGTGACCTGGTCATAAGGACAGTTATGGTTCCCATGAGATGTCTCAGGGAAGAGAATCTGGGTTACACACAGTACTCATTTGTACGTCCTCAGAAGTGTTCTGGGTGTCACTCCAATAGATCCGTACATCTGTTTTTGTCCCCATCCCATACGAGCATCTCTTCCAGCAGTTTATCTATTATCCCACTGGGCCTTGAGCTCGAGGTTACGGTCGGCCACAGAGCCATGTCTTGAGTGTCCAGCCTCCACGGCTGTCTCTGCCCAGCCCCCATCCATGGAGTGCCATGGAACCTCGTGTCCAGTTGTTCCTCTAAAAACACTGTTGTTCCTCGGAATGAGCATCACTTTCTCATCTCTATGCTGTAACTCTCCTAGGAGGAGAGCCCCTATGAGGCAGGTATGTATTGAAAACTGAAGTACCAATCACTCCCTCACTCCCATCACAATTCTCATCAATAGAAATGAACAAAGAAATGGGAACCAATGGGCACCAAATTATCATTGTTATTAATGAGCAAGCTAAGTGTCCAATAGCCTCAAAAGTACGAAGCTATCTGATCATGATTTGGCCGCATCGCTAGGGGCCCAAACAGAGGCCTCGTGTTCTCTTCAGATCTAAACACTGGAGTCTCTCTGGATGTGAGGCAGGCTAGGACCACATCCTTTTCCAATTGCATGGAGAACTGGGGACCTGGCTCACCCACCTAGTATAGTCCTTAGAGTGGGCTCAACTGTTGTAGCACACGGACCAAGAACATACAATGCGTCCTATAAAGTCGATTTCTCACTTGTAGAACAGCATAAGGTGAATGTTCTGGGTCAAGCTGTCTCTTCCCCATGAGTGATTGAGGGCACCAGCTCCTTCCATTCTGTGGCTCATCCATCTGGGAATCTGTGGTCTCCCACACCTGCCTGCAGAAGGGGAGGGCATGAGGAAGCCTCACCCACATCTTGACCAAGACCTCCCTCCATCCCACTCAGACTCCTGAATGTGAAGGGGAGGAGCGGGGACCTGGAGCAGTCATCCCTGGGTAGGCAGCTACTTCCTGGCGATAATTCCACACAGAACATTCCGGATGGCCACCTGGGGAGCCAAAGGGTAAGTGGGCAAAACACAAACCCACACAGCTGTCTCACTGACCCCAAACAAAACCTTGAGGTCCGCGTTCCAGATGTGGCCACACTGATCTTCAGTAGGGAGCACTGGAAAAGGGGGCTAACAGGCCCAGATGTTCAGTCAATATTGCCCCCCAGGGAGGGAAATAGCAGTGCCTGTTCTAAGGAAACGTGAACATGGAGTCAAAACTACCTGTTTTCTCCAACATCCTGCAAACATTCCTAGAACTCAGGCTCGGCACAAAGCCTGCGGTCACCAGGAGGCCACACCCCTGTACACACTGCTGTCCCCTGTCACCTTGGAGAACGCAGGCTTCGGCCTGGTTCATTTTGGCCGCCATGACAAAATATCTTATGCTACATAATTTATAAACAACAAAAATTTACTGCTCAATGTTCTAAATTTGAAGACGGAGCGGCTAGCAGAGTCAGTGTTTATGAGAGCCTGTTTCTCAGACAGCACCTGTGTCCCCCCAGGGCAGAAGGGGCCAGGGGCTCCCTTGGGCTTCTGTTGTAAGGGCCATGATCTGTCATCTGTGAGGTCTCTACCTCATGACTAAATCATGTCTCAAAGGCCTTACCTCTATCTATCCTTATAGGTTTCTATCACTTCCTCTTTTGGAAAAAGAAATGCAGCAAGATATCTATTTTCTGGCTATTTGGTATCCAGAATAGGGCCTCCCTTTTGTGTGCATATCATTTTGGGGAAGGCGGCACAAGAACTCAGTCTCATGAAATCACTCAATGGGTGGGCTAGAGAAGCAGGTTTCGATCCGTCTCTCTGGACCAGGGATCAGAGAAAGAATGAGGCTGTGCTGCCGGAGCTTCGTTGCATAAAGGCTAGAACCATGCACACAGAGAAAAGCAGGGGTACCAACCCTGGAGCCCAGTGAGATGCAGCCTATGGCTTCCAGCCTTCAGCAGACTTCCCAGGTCAAGCTGGGCCATGAGGGGCAGGGAGAGGGGAGTCAAAAAGGGCAGTGAAGGACCATTGTCCTTGTATATCTTCCAAGGACCCATGCAGGAGACAATCCAGCTCTTGCTTCTGAATGGCTCCAGATGGATCCAAGTGTCCATTCATTAACGTTTAGTTTACACTGCACCCTAAGCCAAAATTCACTCTGGCCCTCGCTGCCCAGCCATACTTCCTAATATAGCTCAGCAGAGACATCAAACGCACTTCCTGATAACAGGCCCAAGTGCTACAGTACATTTGCATGTGAATCTCCCATTAATAGGTACCCAGAGAGAAATTAAAGTTCAAAATAAAAATCCTCTCTCTTATAAATGAAAATTCAAAGAGATGTTAGTCTGCAGCGTGGCCCTCTCTGGTTTCCTCCTGAGCTCATTCCCGGTCTGCTCTCGCCTGCCCTGTACAGCAGCAGAGGAGGCCTCTACTCGAATGGAATTGCTGTTCTGTCCCTCCAAAGCTCAATGAATCCAACCCTGGATCTCTCTGGCATATGAGCAATACCCAGCATCAGCCTTACCCACATGATTTAGAAAACCCAGGCACACTTCAGGATCCTGCAGCAATATTAAGTAGCCAGGACCCGGAGCACCATGCCACAGGACTACAGCTAATGAGCAATCATGGTGGGTAGCTGATAATGACAGCGCATGAGAAAGCAAACGTAGCCGCTTTACTTCAGCCTTGATGACACCAGTTGATTAGCATCGACGGCCATGTGGAGAAGAAGCCACCCACAAGAGGTTAATTTTGCAATCTGCTTCCTATGTCCTGGGGGAAACAATCCAATCTATGCATTGTGCCTCCTCTCTCCGAGAATGACCTTTGAAATATTCATGTCTTTGTGAAGGATTCGGGCGTGTGAAGGGGTGCCCTCTGCTCTATGCTCTCACTCTGGGCTCCTTCCGCCCTCTGCATTCATGTTCATATTTGAAACGGCTCTCAGGCCTCTTTTCCCTCGAAGTCGCACATTCCCAATCCTGGATCCGTTTACCCTGTGCCACTGTAACGTCTGATCCTCCTTCTCTGGAATGTTCCTGCTTGTGGCCTCCTCTGAGCTATCTTTGTCTGGACTAGAGCTGACCTCCAATTCCAGGCTGTGGTTGATACTGCAGGATGCTGGGCTCTTCCCCCTGCACCTCTCCCCATAGAGCTTCTCCTTCCTCGGCCGTGGGGCCTGGGGCCTCGAGTAGCTGATGCTGCTCGACATCCACAGAGACTCCCCTCGGCCATCAACTCAAGGTTTGCCCTGTGTTTCTCTCCCCCTCTTCCCAACTTCTCGTAAGTAGAGCTGGCAAAGTTTAAAAGCTTCTTTTCCTAGTTACATCCCTTCTCTGTCTCGTGTAGAGGTCACTCTCTCTGCGGTTGGGCCTAGACATTTGTTTTCTTAACATACTTTTCTTGATTCTATTTTGATTTTTTTTTCAAAATTTCAGGGTCTGTCCAAACTTTCATTGTTTTTTTTTTTTTGGTGTGTGTGTGTGTGTGGTGCTGAGGATTGAACCCAGGGGCAGTCTACCTCCGAGCTGCACCCCAAGCCCTATTTTTTATTCTTTATGTTGATACAGGGTGTCACTAAGTTGCAGAGGGCCTCACTAAGTAGCTGAGGCTGGTCTCAAACCTCCTGTCTCGGCCTCCCAAGTACTAGGATTACAAGCATGCGCCACCACACCTGGCTCGAACTTCCATTGTTTTAGATAAATTCCGTCTGCTTTTTTTCCTTGAATTCAGCACTACTACACAAGAAATGTCTGTCTTCCTGCAACGTCCACACCCAAGTGGCCTCTACCGTCTTACCAGGGTTCCTGTGTTGGATTCCCACCCTCCCAAGACCCTTCCCAAGAGCCCACCTCTTGGGCACACCTTCGGAACACAGGGCATGCCTGTTTTCCTATACCTAATACCTGCTGTGTCCGAATTCGCTAATAATCCTTGAAGTGTTTTACCCTGATCTTGCTGATTTTCCCTCTTAAATATGCCCACACTTGCTGCTATCACCTGAAGAAACCTGTGAGCGGTCCCAGAGAACACCCCAGCACAGGCGTGCTCGTTACTGCCTCCCATCCGCCCTGGACGCTCCCTGCGTATTTTCTCCTGTGGAATCTCATTGTTTGCTCATTGAGCTCTTAGTAGCCAGATGACAGGGACCTGAACCCCAGCTCTACCACTGTCATCTCCTTCCTGGCACCACTTCTGACACCAAATGGGTGTTTTCCCACACTAACCAGTTCTCCAACACTGACAAGGTGCCCTACAGGCCGAATCAGTGCTACTGCTCATTACCAGGAGTTGGTGTATGGCTCGGTCCCATTGCTTCAGGTACCAGCCATAGGTCTGACAACCAGCTATAAACCAGGGGTTGCCACCATCCCCGCTTCAAGTTCAGTAACTTGCTAGAAAGCTCGCAGGACACAGGAAGCCATCCCACCTACGGTAACCTGACTGGTGTAAGGGATAGAGGGATGAAGGAGACACAGGGTGAGATCCAGAAGGCCCGAGAGCAGTCTGACCCTGTGACCCACCTTCCCTGCGTGTGGATGTATTCAACAGCTCAGAAGCCCCCAGACTCTGTTGTTCAGGGATTTTACAGAGGCTTCATTACCTAGGCACGACTGACTAGATCATCAGCCACCGGTAACTAACTCAGTCTCTAGCTCCTCTCTGCAGAGGCTAAGGGTTCCAAGCTTCCAACCACAGCTTGTTTTTTCTGGCCACCAGCTCCCATTCTGAAACCAGCATGTGGCCTGCCAACGGTCACCCTTTAGATCAAGGTACTGTCCCACCACCCTGCCACTTGGGGAATCCCAAAGGATTCAGTTGCTCTGTATCAGGAGCCAGGGGCAAAGACCAAGTAGAGGTTGAGATCCAAATCGGAAGCCTTGAGCACCAGCATGATGCCACAAGTGGGAAATTCCACACCTGACCTCATGGGATGAGTCGACCGCAGCCCTGGGGGGCACAGTTGATGGTGGTGTGGACCAGAGAAAATCCCAGTGACGTAACATCCATGTCCTTCACCCAGAACCTGCCCAGGGTTTCTTCCTCCCAGCTAGAACACCTGCCTTGTTCCAGGGCTTGGTGCCGATGTCCCTGTTTCTGCAGTCTCCATGGAGACTCCATGGGCGCCCCGGGGCCCTCTGCTTATCCCCTTTGTAGCACTGATTTTGCTGTGATTACTTGTTACCCTCTGCCTCCCTTGTAAACTGAGAACACCCTGATTCCAGCTCAGTTCACAAACATTTTTACTCTGGAAATAAGAGGGCGAATAAGATGTTTTCCCAATGACAGTCTAGTCTGGGAGAAGACTGAAGAGCCACTCCCAAACTTACCGCGGAGTTTGATTCACAGTTGTCAAGTGAATAAATGAACAAAGAAATTTACCAGAAACCAAACCACCAGGGGCCGGAGCCTGGCGTCCCTATTAGCAATGCCGTCTAAAGTGTGCAGTGCCAGGCTTCATGGGCTGCTCTGCATCCAGCCAGGACAGTGGCCCACAGATAACGCAGTGTCGAGAGCGGCAGATCTCATCAAAGTAAGAGAGGGGGACCCTGCGGAAGGTTCCAGGGCGCTGGAATGCAAGGTGATTAAAGGTAGTCCTGGATGTATTTTTTCCCATGTAGCAGCGGTTGTTGATGCAAAGCTGTCTCCCTGGAGTCTCCCGGTGACATTTGTTACTCGGCTTCTCAGTCCTTAAACAGAAATCCTGTCCTTTTCACGGAATTCCTCCTCCTTTGCTAATGTTCTGTACCCCCCCCCCAGTCCCAGGCAGAGCATTTGACATTTGTTATTGGTACAAGCGCATCATTTGCTGAGTGTGAATGAAAAAAGTGTTTCCCCAAAGGGGGGAAATGAATGATTATCTCAGCTCTCCCCACCCTTCTTCTCTTCCTTCAAACACGACAGCAATCTGCAGCCACGCTGGGCCCTGGCAGGGAGCTGCCCTCCGCGGTTTCATATTCCAGCTTGGTCAAGCTCTGAGGCTGCCGTAGCCATAGATATTTCCGTGGAGGGTCAAAGGTGGAGGTCAAGGACGATAGGACAGGGTGGGCAGAGGTTTCAGGGATGTCCACTCTTTGGGAGGTGACGAGACCCTAGGGGGAGGTACTGTTCCTCTTATGACTAAATGCTTCCTGAGAGTGCATGGTAGCCAGGTATTGTGTTCTAGGTGCTGGGAAGACCAGCAAAAATACAAAAAAGACCTAAGCCCCACTCCTAGGGTGCTTCCTGTCCAGCGGGGTATCTCACACCAATCCTTTATCCGCACAGGTGTGTCTGCAACTCCAATAAGAAATAGGAATAAAAGGCATGTGGTGCTCTGAGAGTTTCCAGGAAAGAGAACTGGATTAGTCAACAGGGTCAGCACTGTCCTCTTAAGGAATGACCTCGCGCTCCAGCTGACAAGTTAGTTGCATATGCAGCAACGGTCAGTATGAGTTCTGAGCAGAGGGAAGAGTCGGTGCGACAGAGTGCAGCAGGAAGAACCGGCAGGTGCGAGGAACTGTGGGCCAGGGAGAGGAAAGGATGGGCCCCAGGAAGATGAGGAGGCCAGAGAGGTGGAGAGGGGATGACAAGGGCATCTATGCCATGTGTCCACCCTGTCTTCTGTCCCCAGAGTGCGTGCACAAAGTCCAGTCGGCCCTTCCTGTGCACGGTGCTGCATCTGAAAACTCAACCAACCACACAGCCAGGCTATTGACAAAATTATGTCTGTATTGAGCATGTGCAGACTCTTTGGTCATTATTAAACAATGCAGTGTAACAACTGTTTACATAGTATTGGGTGTTATAAGGAACCCAGAATGTGCAGGTTATGTCAATGCCGTGGTTTTTTTTATGACTTGGCTATCCTTGGATTTTGGTATCCACTGGGAACCAGTCCCCAGAGGGTGAATCCTAGGGATGACTGTTCCCAAAGAGGGATGTGAGCACTGGTAGATAGATTCCATTCATTCATCCTTCCAGAATGTGCTTGCTGAGTAGTGACTTTGAGATTTGACAAGGGACCATAAGAGGAGGGACACATTCTCTTTCCTCAGGGGGGCCTTGCCTGCTATGGTGCAGAACTAGAACATTGCATCCGCGCCATTGCGGGTGCTGCTCAGCTGCCGAGGGGTGGAGAGGCTCAATCGTGGGGACCGGTGGAGGGGCCGGGGAGACCTTGGAAGAGGGGGTCGTGCGGGCCTCTGTTGCCGTCTCCAGTAGGTTCAGGACCCGTCTTTCTCCACCATCGGCGCAGGGCCAGCTAGTTCCCTGTCCCTCTCTTCTCCTGGCTCCTGGCCCTTCAGCCTCCAGTGCCACTCAGCGTAAATCTTTCTTGGAGAGTTGTTTCTCCTTGTGGTCATACAGTAACAGGCTCCTAAACCTGCCTGTGGGGTGAGTTACGAGCGGGTCCCCAGAGCCCCAGCCTCTGCTGCCCACGGAATGAATTGTGGCGCTCCAGGCTGCTGGGCTTTTTATTTATTTATTTGTTTGCTTTAGCATATTTTAATCTGATCATTAAATTGCAATCTGCCACCCATCCCCAACCCCGACTGTCTTCAGATGGAACAGATTTTTCATAGGTAATGATACCTATAAACTTTGGGGATGGCAGCTACTAGAGCAAACTGTGAGAGGGGGAAGGGAGGCGTTGCGGAAACTCACCCCACCTGGCGGGCTTCAGCCATCCTGCTCCGGCCCCGCCTCAGCCCAACCTAGCCCAGGGCAGCTAGAGTGGCCGGCGTTTCACGAGCAGCACCTGTGGCCTTTTGCAGCGGAGGAGCCCGCGTGGAGACAGCAGAGGTGAGCTCTGCGCCCGTCTCTGCGTGCTTAAGATCACCCTGCTCCACGTTGTGCGAGGCACTAAAGGTGTCACACAGCCTGCCTTTATGGTGTCACACGGGGAGAGAGCTGCACTGATAAATCAAAGACAAAGAGGGTGCCAGATGGTGCCGTGGAGCCCGCGTTCCCGAGGTCACCGTCTGATCTAGTGCCGCTCCGTGCCCGGGAGCGCACCATCGCAGCAGGGCCCAACCCGACAGAGGGTAACAGTCCTCGTGTTTATAGTAGCGGTGCGCCAGTGTATCTAGTGTCTTCAAAGGTGTGCTGACTGCTTCCCCGGGACCTTCATGAATGTCCTGTGTGCATGATAGGGCAGGTGTCATGAATCCCATTCTACAGGTGATGAAACTGAGACATGGGGAGTACGGAGCACATTGCCCAAGGAAGCACCTGGCTCATAGCAGGTTGTCAGTGGACACATGCGGAATGGAGGGATCAGTTCACGCCACGCTAATGCAGCTTCAGAGGTGCAACCGAAGGCTCGCTCCTGAAATTCCAGCCACAGAAAGCCCAGGGCCAAGATCCTGGGAACGCGCAGCTCCCCCGGGGACAAGCTGAGCCATCCCCACCAGTGCCCCCACTCATTCTTGTGCGTGCCAGAGTGCTCGATTCTGGAAAAGGTACTCTGAAGATATGGCTGTGCGGTAGGCAGGGGTAGCGCTGCCTCCATGTGGTGGAGCCTGCGGTGTCCTAGGCATCGTTCCAAAGGCTTTGCACATGTCCACTTATTTGATTTTCTCAATGACCCTCTGTTGCTTCTGTCATTGTATTTACTACAAATGAAGAAACTGATGCACAGAGAGGTTAAGCCACTTCCCAGAGGTGCCAAGGTACACAGCAAAGAAGCTAGAGTCCGGCTTCTGAGGCCGAGCTCTGGGTTCTCCGCCATACCACTCTATTTTCTCCCAGAGCATGCTGCTCTCTGTATCGATTGTCCTCGTCATCTCCCAGCCAGGATCCACGTGCAGGGGACGATGAGAGCAGATGTCGCCTGGGCGTGGGCCTGGGAGCTCGGAGCGGAAGGAGCGAGGAGCACAGTGGCCGCCTCCGCTGCACCGAAGAGCCCGGGGCTTTGAACAGATAAGCTGCAGAGGCCGGACGAGTCCCTGTGCTGCCGGAGCCTCAGCAAATGGGCTCAAAGCAGAGTTGGCTCAGCACTTTCAGGAGAAAGGAGAGTCCGTTCTGGAGATAAAACCCGGGACCCCAAGGTTTTAGTCCTGTACCAGCCACCAAATCACGGCCCTTAAAAACCCACTCATGCTGGTTTTTAAAATCTCTGTTTATAAATCCTATAAAAACCAATAGATCTTTCTATTTATTGTCCTATAACTGGTTTGGTAGCAATGGTCAAATTGCATCTCAGGGAAAGAGTTGCGTTCACATAAACCAGGGAAAGGTGGATGCGTCGCAATCTAACTGCACTGAGGGTCTCCACACCTGGAGCCCAGGTTTGCTGGGGGCGACCTGAGAAAAGCTGCAGTCCCAGCTCCATCCTGCAGCCAGCTGATTGCCCCGAAGGCCTCCAGCATCCAGCCATGGAGCCACAGAAGGCACAGACAGCATTGCTAGATGCAGAGCACCCTGAGGATGCAGGACAGCTGCAGACAGCCCATGGGCAAAGGCACCGTGCCAAGGAGCGGTCCTTGAGGACGATCTGTTGACACCCCACCTCGATTTTGAGCCTTCCTTGTTTGGACCAGAACTGTGAACACGATCCTTGCCCGGCTCCAGTCATGAGCCTCAACCGTGATCTAGAGGCTGATCCACAACGGAGGTCTCATGTTTGCTTCCGTGGTTGTTTTATCATTTGTGCCCTGAGCACTCCCAAATTAAGCAAGATGACCTCTAGGAGTCATCCCCAGGCCAGACCTGTAATTAGTAAATCAATTTCTAAAATAAATAAGCAATATGTCCTCTGAGATTCAAAAGGAAGGGACTTCAGAGGTAACCCCAGCCTGGCCCTTCTCTTTCCAAGCTGCATGCAGCCTCCTGCCATCCAAGTTGTGGGGTCTGGCGAGTGTGTGTGCATGTGTGTGTGTGTGTGTGTGTGTGCATGTGTGTGTGTGTGTGTTTTACTGAGGATTGAACCCAGGGGTGTTTTGCCCTGAGCTATACCCCCAGCCCTATTTTATTAACTTTTGAGACAGGGTCTCACTAAGTTGTAGAGGGCCTGACTAAATTGCTGAGGCTGGCCTTGAATCTGCAATCCTCTTGTCTCAGCCTCCCAAGTACTGGGATTACAGATGAACACCACCATGCCTAGCTTAGGGTCTAACTTCTGATTCCGTGGCTACTGGTGGTTTTCGTCGAAAAAGAAACTTTTACTGAAAACGTGGATTTCTAAGAAACCCTCTGGGGTGACTGGATTACAGGGAAGGAGAACAGCGTCAGAGAAAGAGTCCGCTGTGCAGGTCAGGAAGTGTGCGAGGCAGCATGGACTCTGTACCCAGGGCTCTCTGGGTCTCAGATCTGCTCTGCTGCTCAGGAGCGGGAGGTCTTGAACGAGTTATTGGACCTCCCAGAGCTCTCTGAGGCTTTCCTCATCTGTGAGGCCGGGCCCTCAGGGTGCCAGGAGTAATGGAATCCTATATTCAGAGGCACGGCCCGTGCTGACACATAGCAGCTGTTCCACCCATCTGACTTCCCTTTGTGCTTTCCCAATGTCCTACATTTGGCTTCACGCTCAGGACAGACCATAAATTGGGCTACGCAGACTATATCTCAGAGGACGTGCAGGAAAACAAGATGTCTACTGGGGACAGCGCTTCATACTACTGAGGAGAAAACCAAACCGCCATTTGTGATTTGAAAATTCATGCACAGGTGCCCAAGGCAAATATCCTGGAGTAGGGACGTCTGGTCTATAAGGTCGAGCATCCCATCTCGAATGGTTGCCTGAACAGCATCCCTCTGTGTCTCAGCACACCCTTCCCATGAGCTCTGAGGGCTGGGGGACACTTGCATAAAGAATAATAAACAGACCCAGGATCAGCCAGATACCCAGGCAGGGAGGGCAGGGGAGGAGCCAGACGAGGCGCCAGTCACCGCGCACCAACTCCTTCCTATCCCCCACAGACTTCTTGTCAATGATTATTCAATCTCAGGCCTGACCTTTCTATTCTAAATAACACTGTAATATCAGTGCAGCCCAGCCCGCAGCCTTTGCAGGAAATTAACTGTATCTGGTTCTCACAGGAGACCCAAGAAATCCCCCCAGTAACTAAGCCTAGGCTGGTTTACAGAAAAAAAGACCAGCATTATCCTCTTCTCATTCATCCCTCCTAATGCCCGTCTAAATATCACGGGGCTCCCAGCTGTTTAATTCTAATAAATACTCATCTATTCTCAAAACAGACAAATGTTAGGTCTCAGGTGGGCTCCAGCATTCTGTGCAGTGGGAAGAAGAGAAAATGGAGAAGGAAGAACGGAGCGGCTCCCAGCCAGCCTGAGGTGCCCCACATATGCCAAGCCGGCCTAAGAAAGTGGCCGATGGTTTCCAGGGACGGGGCCCACAGTGACTACAGGGGCCGTTTCCTCAGCCGGTGCCCAGCTCTCTGAGGTTCTCCTCCTTCAATGCCGCGCGGGACCTGGGCAGCTGCAGGAAGGGCTTGGAGCCCCAGGCCCACCTGACATCCCCGCATCATGTGGGCAGTTGGGGCGGGAGGAGAGCGTGGCTTGATGGCCAAAGGCACAGGCTTGTTGGGAAGTCAACTTCTCTGCTCTGACCTGGAGTTCGAGCCTGAGTCCAGGGATCACCCTGCCCACAAGAGCCCTAATGGAGCATGAAGAAGCTGGGAAGACACAGGCCCTCCCTGGCCTCTGAAACCTGGCTTATTTGCAAATCACGTGATCCAAGGGGGGTGGGAAAGAAAACAACAAGCTGACATTTGGGTTTGGGAAAAGCCTGGATTTAGGTCCATGAGTGTGAAGACATTCTCTGTCCTTAGTCTCTTTGGCCCTTTAAGAATCCGGGTGACTCCATGCAGGCAGCGGCTAGGAGTCAATGAAGGGCTCTCGTGGAAGATCTGGGCTCAGACCCTAAGACCCCCAGGAGTCTTCAGGCCTGGTACCCCATCCTCAGGTAATGTGTGGTGGGGGCCAGGACCTCACGCAGGGAGCCAGGCCTGGGGTTTTGATTCAGATCCTTTGAGTCCCTCCAAGAGCCGGTCACAACCATGTGGTCACGTCCTGGGAGGCGAGGTGCTTCCCAACTAGAGGAGCTGCGGACTGTACCCACCTCACACCCGCACTGGGCTGCTCCTGAGGCAGTGTCTTCTGAGTGTGCGTGGAGGAGGATGCTCCTGCCCATTGGCAGAGGGGCCTCTGACAGTCTGAAGGCTGGTTCTTGTGTCTCGGGCATCAATTAATAACAGGCTGTTATTTTAACAAAATCGAAATAGCACTGTGTGAGTTTATTTGGAATGCCATAAGACGGTGGAAGTGGTACTCCATGGAGCCTGTTGGCCGCTGAGTCATCTAAAGCCCATGGTTTTCAACCCATGGTTAGAAGCTTCTGATTTCCATCTGTCTCCTGTCCTCCTTGTCGGAGAGACTGACACCCCCCAGCAGTCAGGGGGAAGGCAGGGAAACTTCCTGGATCTGGCTCCTGGGGGCTCAGCTGGTTTCTAGAAACGACCCACAGACCAGAATATGATGACATATTTGGCCATTGGCTCACATGTCCCTGAATGTCAACACTGACATTCCCGGGCTTTGGCTCTGTCCCAGGCAGCAGGAGTTTGTGTAGTCTAAAACCAGACAAAACGTACTCACAGAATCCAGCTAAGTAACAGCACAAAATGGTAAACAGTAGGTGCCGAATGAGAGGTACGCACAGTGGGTGTAACAGGAGCTCAGAGAATAGAGTGCTCTAGTGGGTAGAGTGGCTGGGGAGCTTCTGAAGAATTTAGGGGGGAGCCAGCCCTGGAAGCCAGGTAGGATCTTGATGGGTGGATATTACTGCCTCCAATTTATTGGCCCAATAAATAGGCAGTACGTGGTGGGTAAATAAATGTGAAGCAGGTTGGCAGTTTAACGTGGACGCACACAGCTAGGCAGATGGTGATCGGGGTGTGCAGGAACTCATCAAAAGCATTTTCCTGCAGATTTCGAGACCTCATTTCAGGACATCCTGGTGGTGCTGCCCATCATGGGTAGGTGGGACAGTCTTGCAGGAAAGGTCAGGTCTGAGATTTCTTGTTCCCAGAGCCTTGCGGGGCACTCAGGATGTCTGCCGTTAAGCCAAACCCCTTAGGAGCCCCTGGGTAGCCCGTTAGTGTCACTGACCTCCAGAGGGCGGTGGAGGTGGTTGGAGCCCGGGTCAGAAGGGGCCACATCCCAGGAGGAGAGGACAAGCTCTTCCTCCTCCCTCTGGCGCACACTATCTATTCTCTACCACAGAACAGATAAGGAACATCATTTTTTTTTTTAACATTTGTTTGTTCAGAAGAATGTACCAAACTTGAAGTCTCCCTTCACAAGGACAGACAAACTCTTAACCATCTCTGTGTCCCCAGCCCCTGGCCTAGTGGCAGACAGTAAATGTTTAATACATGTTGAAAGTTCAGTTCATCGTACTCTCTTTGGGTGGAAATTTTGGTGCCATAAAGGGTCTAAAGAAGGCTGTGAACCATTTCCCCAGAGAAAAATGACATATGTGTATAGGTGTAAGATTCTACAGAGGATTCCTGTGGGCACATGGACTGCAGGCTGAGCCCTCCTCTAGGGAACATAGCAATCACTATGGGACAGCCTCCACAGGCATCCTGCCACCTCCGTCCGGGTCTTCCAGTGACGGGGACTCACTATCTGCATTTGGGGCCAGGGTGAATGGTGGGAGGTGCCCTCGGTGTACACTGTGCAGCGATCTTCCTCTCTAGAGCCCCCACCATTGCCCTTATCCTCCCCTGAGCAACTCGAAGCTGAGGAAGAGCTAGGAATTTGTCGTCACCGGATCTAACCCCATCAAGCACATAACCACCTCTCTAATGTCTGTGGACACATGCCCAGCGCCTCCTCGGGCTTCTCTTCCCTCTGCTGTGCTTTGCTTTGATGGGACGCTGGTCTCCTCACTCTTCCGATTCTGTGTCTTCGGGAAAAGCCCAGCTTATCACCACGCCCGTTAACACAGAGCCAAGAGAGGCAGGGAGATGGGCATTATTTCTTCCTTTGTTCCAGAGTGTGCGCTTGCCTTCACGCTGCCCAAGGAGCTTTTGCTTTCTGCAGCCCTCGCACCACGGACCCTTGATGAGGGGAATCAGCGATGCTCCCCAGCCTTCGATCAGGTTGCCGTTGATAAGCCCTGTCTCCCCACCGGGCCCTTGTGCAGCCTGCTGTTCAATCTAATTGCAGTGCTTTTACATTAATCCTTGTTAAGTGCCGTCCTATTAGAGTTGGTCCTTGAGTCCAGCCTGGCGAGGCCTCTTTAGATCCTGATTTTGTCATCCACCATATTAGCTCATTGCTCCCAGACGAGGTGCTTAATGTGGGACACAGAGTGTTGCCATTTTGGGCCTGTTTCTCTGACCAGACATGTGCTTTATTTAACATGGTATGTTATTCATTTGACGCTCATCCCCATTCTTTGAAATGTGTGCTGTGGTTCCCACTTTATGTGAGAAGGAAACTCAGGAAGGCTAAGGAACGCATCCCAGACACACAGCCAGTATATGGCAGAGGCACGAGTCCAGCCCAGCCTGTCTGGCTCTCAAGGTCACAGACACAGCCACCACACTGCACAATACCATATGAATGTTGAACACAACACAGGGCAAGACAGAGAGAGCTGCAGCTGAGAGTGAATCGCCCACCATGATCCCTTCCCCTTTGTTGGCCTGTTTCCTATACATTGCCCACCGCTGTCCCGAGGACTCGCAAGAGGGATTTTGCTCACCATCTTGCAGAAACAGAGTAATTCCGCACGCTGTTCCAAGACCTCCCCTACCAAACAGTAAATGCTGCAAATGCGACGTGACCTGTTTTTGCCCATTTGCGTAGCCTCTGTGCACCCCACTTTGCTGCATTCTCCGAAGCCATGACTTAAAGCAGAGTCTAGACTCTCACCCAAGACTACTGCTGAAGCCTGTTAGTTCGCAGTTTGGGAGGAGGATACACCTTCTTTTAACAAGTCTCTAAAAACAGAAACAGCAGAGGAAAGACCCAAATATCTTCTTCGTGTTCTCTTAAATATCCCACATATCCATCCTAATTAATTACAGAGTAATCTATGAACTCACACAAGGGATTATTGAATATGATTTCCTTTAAATCTTTAGCTAGTGCAAGCTCCAACTATAAACTTGCATTTTCATGAGTGAATCTTAGAGCCTCTGCCCCTAGCCTGCCTCATACACGGGCCTTACAGTGACCAGCTTTTATTCTCACTGGCTTCTAAGTGTAAGAACCCTACGTTTCATCATCATTTATTTTGTGATGGATGCATTTGACCCCAAAGCACTGAGAAATCCAGGAGAAAAAGGCAGAGACCAGACTTCTTTCAAAGATTATTTAGAAAGCAACAGAAGAAGGTGGAGGAGAAGGAAGAGGAGAAGTAGGGGCATGAAGGGAGATGGCACACATGTTTTGTTTTGATTCTTGGCCTGAAAACAAAAACTTCTACAGGGACAAGTCTGAGCAGTTAGTCAGGAGACTGTGTTCCTCAGAACTCACAAGTGTGCACTTTCTCAGGAGTTGCTCCGGCTTGGGGTGCTGCCTTGAACTCTTCCTTCCCCTACTAAGATGAGGCCCTCACAGAATGAAGTTCTGTTTTCCCATCTGTCAGTGAGACCACTCTTCTCCATTTCCCTCTTCTGTGAGGTCCCTCTCTTGATTGATGTTATATGTATACATATGTGTAAGATCACTTATTCTATATCACTGATTTAATTATATTATTTAACTATTTTATACATACTGATAAATTCTTACTATATAATCTCCAATCTACACTTATAACCATTTTCCTACTATATATTTTGTTTGTGTGTGCGTGAGTGTGTGTGTGTGTGTTATTGGGGATTGAACACAGGGGGCATTCTACCTCTGGGCTGTCCCTCCAGCCCTGTTTTGTTTTTTTTTATTTTGAAACAGGGTCTCATTAAGTTTCTGAGGGCCTCACTAAGTTGCTGAGGCTGGCCTCAAATCTACAATCCTCCTGTTTCAGTCTCCCAAGTACTGGGATTTCAAGTGAGCACAACCATGACCATTTCTTACTATACATTTTAATGAAGGTGAAATTATTGTAGATTTTCATAGGTGGGAAAATGGGGGTCTCTGAAGCAGTGAATGTTCCCTCAAAACTTCCCTTCACTCTAAAACCCTGTTTCATGAAGGCTAAAGATACAGAATTACACTGAATCCCATTCTATATAGAATAACAAGTATCACAGAAAGAAAGAAATACAAAACCTTCAAAAACATCAAAGCCACCTCCCACTGGTGCACTGGTGGAAAATCTGCAGTACAGACACCATGGAGCCCAACAACACGGCGCCCAACATCATGGCACCCAACATGGCGCCCAACAACATGGTGCCCAAAAACATGGCACCCAACAACATGGCGCCCAACATGGCATCCAACATCACTGCACCCAACATGGCACCCAACAATATGGCACCCAATATGGCATCCAACAACATGTTGCCCAACATCATGGCATCCAACAATATGACGCCCAACATGGTACGGCTATGCATCAGAGTCATTTAGTGCTAGCTGGGTTCTCTGGGAGCTGACTGGGTGCTATGGTAAAGCAGACTGAAAACATTTATAAAGGAGAAGCACCTGTGAAGAAAAAGGTGCAGGAAGTGAGATTGGGCGGGGAAGTGTCCAAAAGTGGTGCCGACCTGGAAGGCCTCCACCAACCCAGCAAAGGGCTCTGAGCAGAAATCAGCCTTAGGGGAACTCCACGTGGGGCGGCTTGAACAACTCCCTCGAAATACCCCACACATAGTCACCTCCAGGGTGGACCTCCAAGGGGCCAGCAGGCAGAGCAGCCTGGAGGGGACAGGGATGGTGTATATGCATGACTTCCATGTCTGCCACACAACTAGAATTTAACCTTGTGTCACTGCTACATACGTTGTAGAGAAAGATTATTTCTGAGACTTTGTAATAATAGTAATATTCATTTTTATTCATTGTAAAGTAGTAAAGTAAAAGAATATTGTTTCAATACATTACAAATGTCCAAAAGGAAATATATACACATACACACACACACACGCACACACACACACACACACGTGCACACACACACACCCGCACGCACACACCCCAAATGGTTTTTCATTAAAACATTTATAGCAGGCATTTGGGAAGCTATTGGAAATGGCCTGAGGTGTCTCCAGGGCGGAGGCCAGCGAACTCAGGACAACCCCTTGAATTTTCCATTAGTGAGTAGTTAGATGAAGTAATAAATAAATTATTATTAAGCACTTTGCAAATAGAGTGTTATGTAAATGCTAAATAATCATAATAATATAGTAGTATGCTGATCTTGATAAACGGGTCGGCTTCTGTGTCATTTAAAATGGATGGCGCAGCAATGTTTGTAAAGACGAATGAGGTCCGCGTTCACAGAGCCCCATCTCTTCTGCTGGGAGTCCGGGCCTCCCTGAGTTGCCGCATTCCCTCCCCTGGCCTCGGAGGAACAATTAGCAGAGGGGAAGGATTCTGGCCTGTGTTATGGGGATAGTAAAAGGCTCCTATGCAGGAATATTGAAAGTAGACCTAGGTGAGTGCATGGGGATTTGCATTTCTGAGAAGTCAGGGCTAATCTATAAGGGGCTGGGGGCAGGGAATTAACATTTATTGAGCGCCTCCTGTGACCCGGACTCTGTGCTCACGCGGTGCTCTGTGTTTATTATCTCATTTATCCTCCAGGCCAGCACATTAAGGTAGCAGAGGAGTGGAAGAAAGAGAACGCATTGCTATTTTTCTGTAGAAAAGCAAAAAGACTGAGCCCAGTGTTGTGGCTACTGTAGCATTTGTATCCTGGATTGGAGTGAAGGGGGCAGAGTCCCCGGGAATCAGGAAAAGCCAGACCCGGGGATTAATTACAGCCCCCAAATGCTGGCACTTTTTAGGACTCACATTTGGGTGATGAGTGACATCTTCCTTTGGGGCTCCACCCAATAACTGCTTCTCCTCCTCCCTGCCATGCCCCTAACGTACCCTGGGCATCAAAGCCTTGTAGACCCTGATTCAGACCCCCATTTTTTGTGCTGAGTGCTGGGTAGCGAACCCAGGTCCTCACCCATGCTAGGCAGGCATTCTACCACTGAACTGCATCCCTCAGCCAGATTCCCAGATTCAGAACTTCCACGCGCCTTGCCAACATTTAGCAAATATTGACAGGAGGATAACCTGTGCCCAATATTTCATTGGTGGATTTATGTACATTATCTCACTTAATTTTTATGAAACCCTGTGATGTAAGTTTTATTGCTTCCAATATGAAAACCCTTAATATTTTGTTAAGTAACTCACTGTAAGTTGCACAACTAGTAGAGGCAGGAGAAGGTGAGAAACAGGTTGGTCCCCAAAGCCTGGGCTTTTAACTGTGTGGCGCTCTTGTACTCAGAGGTCCCAATCTTTACTCATCACTGTGTTCTTAATAAGGATTGACTGATCACCTTTTGTTGAAGGTGCCAGATTTTAGAGGCATAGTGGTAGCTCATGTGTATGTGTGTGTGTGTGTGTGTGCGTGTTAGCAGTTTGTTGAGCATAATTAACATAAAGTGAACTGCACACTTGAAGCCTATAATTTGTTAAGTGTTGACAAACATACACACCTGTGACACCATCAGCAGAATCAAGACTGGGAACATGTTTGTTACAGTTTAGATCTGGAATGCCCCCCCAAACCTCATGTGTAGGCATGCAGCAATGTAGGAGGTGAAGTAGTTGAATCAGAGCTCTAACCATATCAGTGGGTTAATCCATTGATGGATGAATAATTTGAATTGGCTTGCTAGGTGGTAACTGTAAGCAGGTGGGCTGTGACTGGAGGAGATAGGTCACAGGGAGTGTGGCCTTGGAGACTATTTCTGGCCCTGGCCCCTTCCCCCCTTCCTCACTCCTTCTCTTTCCCCCTCCCTCCCCTATTTCTGGATGAGCAGCTTTCCCCAGCCACACCCTGCTACCATGATATTTCTGCCTTGGAGTTGGGCATCCATGGACTGAACCTCTGAAACCGTGAACCCAATAAACCTTTCCTCCTCTAAGTTGTTCCTGTCAGGTATTTTGGTCACAGTAACCAGAAGCTAACTAACACTATATTCATGACTTCCAACGTTCACTTCTTTATGATGCATCCTTCATGCACCCCCTCACCTTGTCTCTGCCCCAGGAAACTGCTGATCTGCTTTTTGTCACCATATTTAGCTTGCCTTTGTAGAGTTTTATATAAATGGAATCATGCAGGATATACTAGATTTTGTCTGGCTTCTTTCACTCAGAATAATTATATTGAGATTCATCCAAGTGTTTTCTTTTTCTTTGTTTTATTTATAGAGATAAGGACTTTGAATAATTAGTATGTCTCTTATTTAATTTTAGCTTTGGACTCCATCCAGAGTTCAAATTCCAGTTCTATCATTTATTATCTATGTACCAAGTGGCAAGTTTCTTAACCTGTCTGAGGCTGAGTTTTTTAAGTCTGCAAACTGGGCCAACTAGATATTGCAGAATCTATGTGCAAAAGGTGCTTGATTTTGCGCTTAAAATTAAAATTTTAAATAATAAAAATAAAGCTTTCATCAAAATCCCTTTGCTACCTCCTAGTCCTCAATATCAAGTTAATGTAACAAAAGTTTTCATGTGTTGTGCCAAGCAGAATATTTCAGGTGATGTATGAGTTACCTTTTTTTAATATTCATGAGAAGCTGTGAACTATGTGGGCACATTACTATCCCCATAGGACAGATGGGGAAACTGAGATAGAGAGGTGGTAGAATCAGAATTTGAACTGAGGCAGTCACTCAAGAATGCTATTTTCCATTATGATTTGGTTGCCTTCCAACAGGTAGTGCCATCGCCCACTAACCCTAAGGCTTTAGGGCATTGCTATAGAAAAAAAGTATTTAGATATAAGCACTATGTCAATAACTAGGAGAAATGTCTAACTGGATAGCAACACTATTATTGGAACTCCAATTAGATCGAGGAATCACAAATGTTTTGCCTGTACCCTGGGCATGTGCCTCCTTGAACTGATGAGGAGTGGTCCTCGCCTGGTTCAGAGTCAAGGATGAGAGGTGAAGGTGAGGAATCTATAAAGAACTCCTTGCAGCCACGGTTGGCCTCAAACTGCTAGAGACATACCAAGGGACCAGGAATAAGCCCCAGGTTTAGAGCAGGCTGAGAAGGGAGGCCCATCACTGAGGCTCCACAGCCCTGGACAAGCAGACTGTACTCATCTCAAATTTGGGAAAAATTGCACCCAGTTAGAGCCCATTCACATTATTGTTTACATAGAATTTAAAAATTCAGCTACATCTTGGCTGTCTTCAGTATAGCAAGTGGTATTCACTAGAGAGTTGGAATGTGCCGGAGCAGAGGGAGTGAGATTTTCATTCAGTTCAGGGACCCAATATTTTGTATTTAGATGATATGCATAAGGTCTCTCTGACTTTGAGAAATTCCTGTTTGGAGTTAGGGCAGGAGGGAGAAAAGATATAAATAAAATAATTGGTGGCAAGGAAGGACTGGATTCAAAAGATATTTGGAAGGCAGAATAAATAGACTCTGCCTGCCCGATCAGGAAGTCAGTATGCAGGGAAAGAAGGGTAAGGTTCCAGCCTGGGAAATCATGAGTCACCCACAAAGACAGAGAATTGAGACACGCATCTAGACACACACTATATATATATAGTCTCTTTTATGGCACTGGGGATCAAACCCAGGGCCTCATGCATGCTAGGCAAATGCTCTGCCCCAGCCCCAAGATAGATTATTTTATGAACAGGTGATGGGGGCATTTTTTGGCATCTTGGTGTTTTTTTTTTGTGGTACTGGGGAATGAACCCAGGGGCATTCTACCTCCGAGCTACACTCCCAGCCCTATTTTTTATTCTTTATTTGGAAACAGGGTCTCACTAAGTTGTGGAAGGCCTCACTAAGCAGCTGAGGCTGGCCGGGAACCCAGATCCTCTGGTCTCAGCCTCCCAAGTACTGGGTTACAAGCGTGCGCCACCACACCCGGCTCATTTTTGGCGTCTTGATTTAAGGTGTAAAGACAAATGCAGGTGAAAACCTCTAACAGACAGTTGTGTTTCTAGGTAACAGAGCTCAGGGGTGAGGTCAGGGTTGAAGATAAAGCCATGTGTGTTTTCAGCATGTAAAGAGGTTATGTTTTAAGATGTTCAGTTGTTGTATGTCAACCTCCCTATACCATCAACTATCCCTGCACACCTCGTCCCCACCCCATCCCTCTGTTATTCAGTCATCAAGCATGTGTTGAACACATGCATAGACCCCAGGTTAGGTGCTCGGGATGCAAAGAATGGTGTTTAGCTCCTGCCCTAGAGAACCAGAGAGCACATTCAGGGTGCTAGGCTAATTATCACAACATTCTCCATCGGTGGCATTGTTCTTTCTATGTGTCGGTGCGCTCTTATCTAAGTTGTTTTCGTTGTGCTACTGCACAGCTGTGCAGGATGGGGGGCAGTGATTGTCGCGAGAGGCATCAGGTGGCTGAGACAGAGGTGGCGTGAAGGTCGGAGAGTGGCCGAGATCCAGATCTTCTGGCCAAGTGTTCTTGCTGCCGGCGGGATGTTTTTCCAGCTCTCTCTCATCCTGGGCACCTTGCCTTTGCAATTTCCTGGTTGTCTATTTTATCTCTTTCAGCTGACAAATTTGACAGGCCCTTGGGGAGCACTGACTTTAGAATAGCTTGCCTTTGGTCAAGTGCTAAATCCCACAGGTGCAAGACAGACTCTGGGAGAGCCACCGTCCCAGTGCTGCCCCCCCCCCGCCCCGCTGCTGGTCTGGAAGGAAGTGTGCTTATCGGCTCTGCTTGTGCGGGGAGCACTTGCAAACCAAATGAGCCCAAACTGGCTGCCTTTCAGGCCAGCTAATTAAATTAGCTATTGTTGCATTACTGATAGGGACGGTTTGCAAAAGGAAAAAAGCCACTCATCCCAGCAGCCATAAAGCTAAAGCCAAGAAAATGTGCTAATAGGAGCGCTCTGGAAGGAGCCCCTCTACTAGCACTGCACCTAGGATCTTGGGTGTACTGTTCTGCCATCTGCTCCGAGACGGGTGCTCTCTCGCTCTGGTCCTCGACACACTTTCTGCTCTCTGGCTTTCTAGCACCCAGCTCTGGCCAGGGAAACCTCTCCTCCTCCTACCATGAGCCTGGTCCCTCTGGGATCAGGAGAGAAATGGGGATTTTTCTGGGAGAGAAGAACCTGCCCTTATGTGCTAAATGTGATCTCTCCATAGCATAAAAGACAGTTTATATTTGAAAGAACGCTAAAGAAGTGGGAAGAGAAGGAAGGGAGGGAGGGAGGAAGGGAGGGAGGAAGGAAGGAAGGAAGGAAGGAAGGAAGGAAGGAAAGAAGGAAAGAAGGAAGGAAGGAAGGAGCTAGAAAGGTCCAAAGAGACTGCATTTTTAAACTTCTTTGCTTCCTTTTCTTTATTTAGGACTAGTCTCTCCATTATTGGGTTCCGTCTTGGTGGATCTGTAAATTAAGTTGTCTGCTATTTTTTGGATACATAGAGTCGCCCTGCGTCAAGTAGCCAGAGCCCTAGGACTTGGAACTGGAGAGGAGAGACACCAGGACCAAGAATGTTAGGAGCTGATTTGCTTCAGCCGCAGCTCCGCCCAGTGAGGCCCACCACCAGACCCCGCACCCTTCCGCCCTCAGCCCATCCGCTCTCAACCCCACCCACCAAGCTGTCCTGGACCCATGCTTAAATTTTTTTCCCAAGACTCATTATCCAGGCTCCTTAAGTCTACGAGCTACCTGATATCATTCTGATTCACTCTTTTCTGCTTAAATTAACCAGAGTCATTTTCATGCAATCCAAATGACTTAAAGATTCTTTAGTCTCGCTCTCTTCTTTGACAGATGAGGCAAAGGATCCAGAGATATTAAGCAATTTTTTCTCAAAATCGCACAGATGATGATGGGCAGACCCAGGGTTCCAGCCCGGGCCTCTAGCTCCACGAGACTGCACCTGAGACTGTGCACCTGAGCAAACTGCTCGCTGCCCCCAAGAGAGCAACGGTGCTTCAAGGGTGTGCACCTGCAGCCCCCAGGGAGAGCCGGAAGCCCTCAACCGTGTGCTCATTTCCATGGCTCTTCCCACTGGCTTTATAGATCCTATTTCATGGTTTTAAATCAAGGGAAAATATTCTACTGTGAGAAGACAAGTGAGATATAAACCTACTATTATTATTAAGATTGTTCATGTGTAAGTTCATACTTGTGTACCATCTTTCTTTCACTATCAAATGTGAAGACTCGCCGGGTGTGGTGGCACACACTGGTAATCCCAGTACTTGGGAGGTGGAGACAGGAGGATCCAGGTTCGCAGCCAGCCTCAGCTACTTAGTGAGTCCCTGTTTCAAAATAAAGAATAAAAAATAGGGTTCGGGGTGGAGCTCCCAGGTAGAATGCCCTTGGGTTCAATTCCCAGTACCAAAAAAAAAAATGTGAAGACTCTTTACTCCCCATTTATTCTTTAGTCCTCAATACCAAGAGATAGAGGACTTTCTATGGAAAAAGTATACTGCATATGAACAAGGACACCAGTAACACCAAGGAGAGAGATAGGTGGACTTATTTTACAGAGTAGCCCTGTAATTATAACTGGAAAAGACTCAATGTATGCTATTTTGTATACTTACTTAAAATGTGGAAGCACATTCTCTAAGCCCATTTCTTCTACGGACGGGGAAGTTAACTGTCTCCTCTCCTTCCAGCCATAGTGTTCTAAAAATAACATAAAGCTAGTGAACTAAATAAATTCCAAAGGTTAATGAATTAGGAATACTTATGGAAACAATTGATTTTAAAAAAAGTCTTCCAGTCCCGGAAGATAGGAGGAAAACCCTCGCTCACTGGAGAAGCTGCACTAAGAGACTTTAGCTAAAAAAAAAAAAATCTATCTAGTTCCCCTTCAGGGTTCATTATGAGGAGCGCTAGAGAAAGCCGAGGCCGTCAGTCTTCAGGTACGGGGCACTAATTCCACAGACACAGATGTCATTGGGAAGATACTTTTGGTGCCCAGAAGAGCTCTGTCTTCCTGTAGTGTCCTGGGCTTGCAATTCACCAATTGTGAGACCTCGAGCAAGTCATTTAATATTATTAGGAAAACATGGGCAATAATGACTATTTCACAGGGTTGTTGCAAGGGTTCAACCGGCAAATGCAGGAGGAATACTACAACCATGAATCACATTTTTCTTAAAAAGAAATCACAAGCAAATTACCGCATGGAGTAATTTGTAAATATTCTCCTAATATTTACAATGGAGCATTTTTTTCTATACCATATGAATGAAAAAGTAACTTCAATTTTTGGCGGTTGATGAGCCATCTCTGGAATCATGTAGGTCCAGGCCCTTTCCTTCTCCTCCTATTTTCAGCTGGTTAGCTGCTCATTGAGATCTTGCCAGAGGGTGGGCAAAAGAGATAAAAACTGAAATCGGTCAATTTGACTCTTTGATGGCAGTCCTGATGGAGGATGTGTGGGCCGGGGGTTTTGAAGTTGTGCGTTAAACTAGAATTCTGCCTTCTTACCGGGAAATTGCAAGAACCTACTGATCCTGTGGATGACAGCTATGCCTCTTCTCCTCACTGAAGAAATGTCTCCCTCTCCTGCAAAGTGGCCTCTCTCCCAGAATGACACACACTGACTTTTAAAGAAGTTAAAAGGATGCCTGCTGGCCAGTCAGATCAGCCAGGCAGCTCTGGCAAGCAGTCAGCAGATGTGGCAACTGGACAATTGTGTGGACGGAATCCCAAAGCAATAACCCCTCTTCTTCCTCTTACCCACGAATCTGGCAGTCGAATTATCATCTTTTAGAATTTACTGTGTACCACCATATCATAGAGACTGTGGTGTGTCGATAGATTATAAGATAACCTCTCAACTCTCCAAAAGTTAATATAATAAGTTAAGAAAGCGAGAGCTGTGCATGTGAAACAACAGCTCATTACACAGGGGAGAAGATAACGGTGCATTTGGAGAGTCCCCTGACCCTGCCACTGTGTGAGGTGCTGCCGTATATGCCTCTATCTAGTCCCTACCATGTCTCTGAGAGGCGTTCCTGTCCTCCTTTTATGGATGTCGATATTGGGAGTCAGCGATGTTTAATACCTTGCCCAGGATCACATAGCCGGCAAAGCACGGAGCCGATTCTCCAGTTCAGATGTATCTGATTTCATGTCTGTGCGGTTACTGATCACCTGGCAATGAGACCTCGTCTAGTGCAGCTAGGTCAAGACAAGACCCCAAAATGCCTATCAGCCACGTACACTGACAAGGTCTTCCCAGGTCCACCGCTTGGCTGGGAGCTAGTTCTAGCAGAGGAGAGTGTCTGGATTCTGGGGGCGACACAGGAGTGGAGGTGACAGTAGTCCAGCATCCCGCTTCCCACTACCAGGATCCCCTGTCCTCGTCTGTAACACAGAGCATGTCTAGATGTCTAACACTCCACACTCCACCATGGGGCAGGTGCATGGTGAATGAGCTTGGATATCAAACAGACCAGAGTCTCACTCCTGGCCCCATGGTCATGCTGTGGGCAAGTCATGTAACCACCTTCTCTGTGGGGGCAACGGTACTTACCTCAAGGCCTTTGGCCTACTGTTCATTCTCCTGAGCACATGCATTTCTGGGCTTCTGTGTGAGAGTGTTTCCAGAAGTGATTAACATTTGGAGCAGTGGACTGAGTGCAGCAGCTTGCCCTCCCCGAGGTGGCCGGGCCTCATCAGCCCGCCGGAGGCCCCAACAAAGCAAAAGACCGAGTAGCGCAGAATTCGCTCTCTGCCTACCACGGGAGCCGAGACCTCGGCCTTCTCCTGCCCTCAGCAGGGATTTACATCATCCCTGGTTCTTAGGGTTCAAACTTGGACCAGAACCTGCATCATCCAGCTCTCGGGCCATCGGACTTGAACTGGAACTACACCTATGGTTCTATTATATATATATATATATATATATATATATATATATATATAACCCTATATATATATACCTATGGTTCTATTGCTCTGGAGAGCTATGCTAGCTCTCTATGCAATGCCGAAGACCCAGCTCAATGTATGTGTAATACACATATTTTTTGTGAGCTTCAGGCCTAAGGAAAGCCTATTCTTTTAGGTAAGTTGGTGATGAGGCCGTGGGCTGTGTTCAGCTCAGCCCTCCTTTCCTACTGAGGACTGGCTGCGCCCTGAGGAGGTGGGGTTTCCCCTGCGGTCCAGCCCTCCTGCTCTGCTGATGGATGTCTCACTGATCTCCCAGGACACTCGGCCTGCTGGCCGTTCCCGTCTCTTCCTACAGAATCCTCCTTTCTTTCCAGTGGTACATGTCCCGCTGGCAGAAAGATGATCGGACACAGAGCAGACCCTAGTAAGCTGCACTTTTGCGTCTTCAGCATGTTTCCTGTGGAGACCTGCAGCATTTTAAAAGCCAGTCTTCCTCGGGAAAGGAGGTGGGGGCGTGAGGTCCGGGAGGGATGGACCGTTTGTGCCCCGCTTGAACGGGTTCACCCTTTTGATTATTTTATTCTACTGCTATACAGATGTCTCATTGGATGCCATTTTAATTGTGATGGCTCTCACAGAAATGATCTCTGCTCGTCAGAAAAAGGTAATAAAACTTGCAAGGTTTTTTTTTAAAGCCTCTGGTTTACATATGTGAATAATTAAAAAGGAGAGACCCTGCAGGAGGCCAAAGCCCGCCCTCGCCATCTTGGATGTGCTTCAGACTTTACCCTAGAAGAACAGAGGGAAGCCTGGCGCGGGCGGCTCACGGCACCCCCAGGTCGGCTACCTGTTTCAAACCTCCTTTGTGCTGCTCAGCTCCCGGATCTCTGAGTACTGGTGACTGTGGCTATGCAGCTTCCCGGGCTGGGGAATGGATTTCAGGAGGTTGGTGGCGAGGAGTGATGCGTGCTTGTCTCCATCTTCCTTTCCTCTAGGGAACTGCTAAAGCCACTTCCCTTGGGCACACTGGCCTTCAGCTGCACCTTGATTTTGGAAGTATGAGCTTAATATGACACTATCTGATAACATGCACACACTTGGAGTCCTTTAGAAAACTGCACCTGGATTACTCTCATTCTTCCCTGGTGGGTAATATGAATGCGTGTGCATGTGCATGCATGCACACACACACACACACACTCACAGCCTTCCTCACATGATCGTCAGCCTTCCTGAACCTCTTGGGGCTGACAGGACTGTCCATAAATATGCCCCTTATGGAAGAGGCTGGGCTTAGGCCGGATTCTGTGGCAACAGGTTCTGGAGATGGGAGCAGGCCATGGACAAAAACAGGTGCTATCCCCGTACCTGTATCTGTCCCAGTGCTCTTGCATCGAGCCCATAGCACTCTAAAATCATTCTCTGCGCTTTGCAAAACAGTTCTCCTGCCTACGCTGCCTCTGGCCTCATGCGCTTCATGTGGGATTCCTGCTCATCATTCGATGCACCTGTCAGTAGTCATCTCCCGGGTCCTCAGTACCCTCGGGGTAAGACTTGGTCCCACTGGAGCTCAAAGTTTCCCTCTGGTCCAGCTAGGAACCCGCACAGTCACACAGTGCCATGGGACATCTGTGAGGAAGGGGGATGTGATGGTTCATCTGGATGGTCAACTTGACTGGATTATAAAACACCTACGATATGTGGCTGGGGGTGTGTTGAGATGGTTAGCATGTGGAATGGTAGATGAAGAGGAAGTCCCGCCCTGAATGGGGCCAGCACTGTTCTGATAGGCTGGGGACCCCGATGAAAGGAAGCAGGAAGCAGCGTGCAGGCAAGTGTGGTTCCTTCTGAGGAATGTGCTCGTGCCTGGGATTTTCACCTTCAGCCTTTTTGCTGTTTGAACTGGACTTTCACCAACGTTTCTCCAGAGAGTCTCCTGACTGTTCCTTCTTGGCCCGGGACTGCATTATTGGTCGCTCGTATTCTGAGGCTCCAGCTCTTGGACCGCTTGACCAGCTGCTGGGTCCTCCAGCTCTCCAAGTGCAGGCGGCCACGTGGGACTACACCATTTTGGACTGTGAGCTGATTTGATAAATCCCCCTTTATAATATACATATCCTGTGAGTTCTGTTACGCTAGAGAACCCTGACTAATACAGGGGGCTTCCAGCAGCCATGGGGTCCCGGGCTCAGGAAGTGGGTGGGCTATTTGAATCCATATTTGATTTTCCTTCCCATCTCTAGGGTGCAGGACAGAAGAGTTTAATGCAGAAGACTGAAAACTTGCCTGATGTACCAGACGCTCCTCTCCCTGCTCCTGGTGGCGAAGTGTCACAGAGAGAAAGGACGCTGTGGGGAATGCCAGTGTGGACTCCAGGGCGCGGCTCGGCAGAGGTATGATAATGAGCAGCTTCTCTCTTCAGCTTTGCGGTGATGTCACAGTAACTGTGGTTTTAACCATCATCCCCTTTCCTATGGCTCTGCTGTCCATGGTGTCAGTGACCTGTGCTCAAGGACAGCTCAAAAATATCAAGTGGAAAATTCCCCAAATAAACAATTCATATGTTTTAAATTACTCACCATTCTGAGCAGCATGATGAACTCTTGTGCCATCTGGCTGCGACACACCCAGGACATAAATCACCCTGTATCTAGTGTATCTACCCTGTATGTCCTACCTTCCGTTGGTCACTTAGCTTTCTCAGTTATCAGATTGACTGTCATGGTGTCACAGTGCCTGTGTTCATGTTACCCCTATTTTACTTGATGACAGCGCTAAGATTCAAGAGTAGCAGTGCTAGCAATTCAGATATGGACAAAGAAAGGCCTGAAAATACTTCTGTTAAGTGGAAAGTTGAGAATCTTCAACTTAATAATGGAAGAAAAAAATTGCTCACTGAGGTTGCATATGAAAATCTGTAATAAGTTATTGTTGTTAATGTCGTATTGCGCCAAATTTACAAATTAAATTTTATCCTAGGTATTTATGTTTAGGGAAATATAGCATCTAAAGGTTTGAGTACTATCTGCCATTCTAAGCTTCCACTGGGGGTCCTGAAACGTATCCCCCAGATAAGAGGGAACCACACAAGTTACACCGAGCACTTCACGCGGGGCGGGTTTGTGCTAAGTGCTCAGTGAGTGTGAGCTTCTGAGGCCTTTCCGCACACGTCCCCTTCCCACCTTGCCCCTGGGGCAGTCCTGGCCACGGCTGTCATTTCTCTTGTCTTTGGTGACTTCATGTCCCTCTCTTGCTTCTTCCAGCCTCGGAAAATACTGTGTGATGTCCAAATTCACACTGGGAACTCAGAGTTTATGACAGGACAACCGTAAGCTGGGGAAAGCGGTGGCAGGGGCACTCCGGACTCCACAGTGCCACGCGGGGTCTTGGTCCCAGCCTCAATCCCCACAGGGGCCAGTCCTGGTGCCAGGGGTGGGCCAGCAGGAGACTCCGCTGTCACTGCCCTCTTTCCCCTGCCCTGTGTGCTCGGTGTTGCCGCTGACACCGGGGATACCATGTTCTGACACGTGAGGCCTCGGGGGTCAGAACCTGGCTATCACAGCCAGGTGCATGCCAAGCCCACTCCCACTTGCCACTGGGTATGAGCTTGGGCCCAGAACTGATCAGACCCGAGGGATGTGCTGAAGGCAGAGGACACCCCTTGTCTCCCTGAGTGGTGATCTCTCCTTGTCTTGCCTCCCATTTGCTGCTAATGTGTGCTTGCTGACATTCGAGCAGGTTCTACTCATGCAAATAGGCGATTTTGCTTTATTTCCGTCTCCTACATGCACACAGACCACTAACTGTCACAAAGGTTTCTTTCCCCGGCGGTGACTAACAGCACGGTCACTCACTCACGGCAACAAGGGACAGGCCTGGCTGGGGCAGAAGAGTGTTCAATATTGATGCAAGTTCTGAATAAATGAGGATTCGTGAGGCAGCGTTGGATGGTGCTCAACAGCGCGAGCTTTGCATTCAGAGAGATGGAGTCTGAATTCCGCCCTCACGTGTGTGAGCTCCACAGCCCTGGCAACTTTACTTACCCTCTCTGCTCCTCGGTTTCCATATCTGTAAAATGGGGACGTAATGATGTCTACAACAGGAGAGTATTTTGATGATCAAATGAAAATGTGTGCAAAGCGGTTCACAGAGGCCTGGGAACATACAAGACATTCATATTATTAGGGGGGGGGAGTTCTGAGCTCCTGGCACTTAACGTTATCACTTTGTGGTGACTCTGCTTTGTCATCTGTGATTGGAATAATAAGAGGGTGCTGGAAGGAAAAAGTAAGAGGAGACTCGCTGGTTGGGGGCAGGAAACACAGTTGCCTTTCCAAAAGGCAACTTGTACCCTTGGGGATATTTCTAGTTCCAAGTTTTGCCTTAGTCATGTCTTTAGTAAATCCCACAAAGCTTCTAGGAGTGAAAGTTTGCTTTTTGGAGACCTGAGGCAGCAGGAGGGAACTACATATGGTAATAAGAGGGCGTATAACTAGTGTTATTAGAACATCAATTGTTTGCCTTCTCCAAATAAGTGTAGAATCATAACCAAGAATATCTGTTTGAAAGGACAGTCATATGTTTTTGTCTGATCACATAGAAGGCAGGAGTTGGGGCAATTGAGGGAAAGAGGCCAACCAGGAAGTCCCCCCTTCATTCTTGCAGGACAGCCCAGCGAAGGGGGCAGCACCCTCATGCAGGCTGTACCTGGCTTTAACAAATGACAGGTGGCTCCAGCAGCTATGACACCTGGCAGGAAGGATGGGACCAGAAATGGAGGATCCCTGCACCAGGGCCGAGGCAGGGCGAGTCCAGACGAGGGTTATGATGCAGACTGACACAGACAAGCGGAACTCCAATCATTGGAGAGCAGGGAATCCACAAGGGCTTCCATACAGTGTCAATCGTTTTTTTTTTTTAAGTTTTCATTATGAAGAACCGCAAACATGTTCATAAATACAGAGTACAATTACCCATCACCCAGCCTCACAACTATCAACTTCTCTCCACACCTACTTTTTTTTTGTGTGTGGTACTGGGGATTGAACCCAGGGGCGTTCTACCTCCGAGCTACACCCCCAGCCCGATTTTTTTTATTCTTTATTTTGAAACAGGGTCTCAGTAAGTTGTGGAGGGCCTCACTAAGTAGCTAAGGCTGGCGGCGAACCTGGATTCTCCAGTCTCAGCCTCCCAAGTACTGGGATTACAAGCGTGCGCCACCACTCCCGGCCACACCTACTTCTTGTCTTACCCTCTTCTAATTTCACTAAAGTACATTGCAAAAGCCTCTAAATGTGCCTTATTTTTTCTACACAGTCATAATGCCATTTTCAACATCTCCTAAATTTAACAAGTGTACATGAACAAAACCTAGTCTCACACCACCACTTTAAAAAGCTACAGAAAAAGTTCAAAAACAGAGATAGACATGGGAGGAGTTAAATAAAGGACTACTGGAGTAGTCACTGCTGGGTTAAGTAGTTACTTTGTTGGAAAAAGGTAAGTTTCAAGACAAATTTCAGATGAACTAATATTTTGTTAAAAATACCAGGATAGGTAAAGTTTTCTAAGCACTGTGCCAAATGTGGGAAAGAATATACTTGGCTATCTCAAAAGCTTCCTGCTCCTCACAAACAAAAAAAGAAGAAAGGAAGGAAGGAAGGAAGAGAAGGACTGAGGGCAGGGCAGGGAGAAAGGAAGGAAAGGAGGAAGGAAGGAAGGAAAGAAGGAAGGAAGGAAGGAAAGAAGGAAGGAAGGAAGGAAGGAAGGAAGGAAGGAAGGAAGGAAGAAAGGGAGGGAGGGAGGAAGGAAAGGAGGAAGGGAGGGAGGAAGGAAAGGAGGAAGGGAGGGAGGAAGGGAGGGAGGAAGGGAAAGAGGCAAGGAGGGAGGGAGGAAGGGAGGGAGGGAGGGAGGAAGGAAAGGAGGAAGGGAAAGAGGCAGGGAGGGAGGGAGGAAGGGAGGGAGGGAGGGAGGGGGGAAGACCAAAACCAAAACCAATTATATGTAAAATTTAAATGCAAATTTAAAAATTCAGAAGAAAACATTCAACATGAATAACAGACAAAGGGTAGAGATCTTTAGCCTGAGAGCTGAGAGTGCTTATAAATTCATAAGAAGATGGCCCTCCCAAAGATAATGGGAGAGAATTTTCTATTTGAAGCCATCCACTCTCTCTCCGCTCTCTCCTTTGCCACGGTCCACAAGGATCCTTCCTGACAAGGAGGTCTGGGGACATGTGGAAATTACTCAGGTTCTAGGAACTCAGGTCTTTGACTTTTCTGGTCCCACCTTCTTATCCTAGACTTCATATTATCATGTAGATGTGTTTCACAGTTTGTGGCTTGAGTTTATGGGGTTTTCTTGTTTCGTGACAGGGAAAGAGTCCTCATGTTTTCATTCTTTTCTTTTTTAAAAAATTAATTTCAGTGGCTTAGGGAAGTTTAAGGGAGGGCAGTGAAATGAATATACAATTACTCCACCACTGGTAAATCTACATCCTCAGAGGCTGTCTTAAAGCATTTTTTAACCATTAGGGTCTGTACTTAAATACAATGCTTTCCTGTATATTTAAAAAGAAACTGGCTCAAAGTAAGAACGAGAGATACCTACTTTATTTCCTTTTATAATAAGACATGATTGCAACTTTGCAGTGAGAGGGAGACCTGTGGGGAAGGTAGAAAGCCGTGTAGCCTGGTCTGCCTTGGTTTTTTAAGTAGGAGCGTGTTGGCAGAGACAGGAATAGCGCATCTGCTCCACAGTGTGTCTACTCTAAACCACCTCGATCCTCACGCCTCATCCTCCAGTAAAGGTTAATCCTGGACCGTGTCAAAAGACAGCCTCCCTCTGGGAAAATGAGGCCAGGAAAGGAAAGAAGCAGCAAGTCATCACTGAGGGTGAATGGCGTCCTGGACAGCCCAGACTTCACCGAGTGTCATTAGGTTGGATTTGGGTAGCTGACTACGGCTGATATTCGTGCCCTTCAGCAAATTCTATATTTGATTCCCTCATCCCAAGGGCTTTTGTGAAACAGGGAGAATTGTATTGGGAACAGAGCTGCAGCCAGCCCCCTCATCGTGATGGAGGAATGAAGGGCAAGAGGAATAGCACACAGCAACAAAAGAGCCAGCGGTGTAGGGGAAGGAGTGCCCCTACCCTTCCACAGTGCGTCTGTCTCAGCCGACATTCTCACGGCTACAATCCAACAAGACTGACCACACAGCTTAGAGGTAGCAAGATTTATTTGCTCACAGTTTTCATAGAGATTTGGGGTTCAGTCCATGTGAGGCCCAGGTCTGTGGATCTCAGGGCATGGCAGCAGGAAGCAGAGAGAGGGAGAGAACAAGGGCTTTGCTTTGACGTAATGGAGATCAGAAGCAAGAGAAGTAGCAAACAAAGGGATTTAAAGACAAAAGCCTAGTCCCTAGTCCCTAAGGCCACACTCCAGGGATCCACCTTCTCTAGCCACACCTACCTGCCTACATTACCATCCAGTAAATCCATTACAATGGACTTATCCACTGAGGAGATCACAACCCTCATGACTTAAGACTTAATCACATCAACTCTGAACATGAAAAGATGAGCTCTTCAGGGTGCATTCTACATCTAACCATAATAGCGTCTGCTTCCTCTCTGTGCATGTACCTGATGAACTTCCATTTACTTATTCCTTGTGAAATCTCACAGCTAACCCTGTCCTTCAGACATTAAGCATACCACGGGGAAGAACCCTTGGAGTTTTATAGTTCTTGTTTTTTTTTAGGTGCTCAAAGGCAAACATTAGTGTGTGTGTGTGTGTGTGTGTGTGTGTGTACACATGCATACAGAGAGAAAGAAACCAAGAGACAATAGATTCTGGCTTACTGAGCAGTTTGTCAGTATGAGTCTCTATTTACTTGCAACTTGGTCCACGTGTAAAATCACGTCCCTTGCTCTGTTCACGGTGAAGGGACTGCGACCAACCTGGAGCATGTTGGAGGGCAGTAGTACTGGTAGTCAGCTCAAAGAGAATCACTTTAACACTAGTATTGGCGGTGACAAGACAGAACTCACTCTGCTTCTACCTGAATTCTACTTCACACTCCGTGTGCCCATGGGAGGAACCCGGGCATTATCCTCTGTTTCTCCCACTTCCTATCCCTTCCACACTCACATCGTCATGAAAGCCTGCTCTGGCTTCCTCCCAGTTCCAGGATCTACTCTCTTCCCAGCTCATTCAAAATGCAAATTCAAAGTCAGGCACGGGTGGTGTACACCTGTAATTCCAGTACATGGTAGGCTCATACAGGAGAATCATAGGTTTGAGGCTGCCCTCAGCAACTTAGCAAGACCCTGTTTCAAAACAAAAAATAAAAATCAGGCTGGGGGTGTAGCTCAGGGGTAGAATGCTCCTGGGTTCAATCCCTAGTACCATAAAAAATAAATAAAATAAATGCAGATTTGATCTTGTCCATCCCTTCAAGACCTTCAGTGACTGCTTTTTATCTTCAGGGCAAATTCAAACTCCCCAGCATGGGATAGACATTCCCCATCCGGGTCTTGGCTGATGTGTTCACATTCTTCTATCCACAGTCCTGCTCCAGGCACATGGAGACACCTGTCACATGACCCACATGCTAACCATAGATTTGGCACTTCTCAGAGATCCCATCCACTCCACAGCCATTCCCCACCTTTGCCAGGCTCACCTCTTTCTTTCAAGAGCCAACAGCACCATCTTCCCTGGGAAGGCTTCAGACCCCTCACCCTGCTCATCAGGCCCCTCTCCACACGTCCACAGTAACTTGTACGAGGCACTTGTACAGCATTATGCAAATTGTATTGTAATTGTCTACTCACATGTCTGGCTCCTCATCTCTGTCATGTTGAATTGAGATCCCCATTGCTAGTGCGTCCAACAGACGATCCCTGACACATTTCAAGGACGCAGAATAGGGAATTAAGAATCAGGTAAAAAAAAAAAGCAAAAAAGACTTCTGAAGTCTGTCTCTTCTACTTTTAAACATCTGAATTTCTCTGATGCCCAAATCCCCAAAGATACTGAAATTCCTTTAAAGTAATCAGAGAAATAATGTCATCACATAAAATATTTTATTGCCTTTAAAATTGATTATCCAGCAATTGACTATATGATAGATGTTGACTATGCTACTCTCCTTGATAGGAATGCTTTTTCCTAACCAGGCACACAGGAGAAGCTTCTCATTACACCCAGTCTTGTCTTACTCTGCCTACATTAACTCTATTGAGGACTTTCGTCTTCTGTACTACAGTGGTTAGATTGGAACACACCCTTCAGAGGACAGATGGGTCTAGGTTCAAACTCAACCATGCCATTTACAAATGTGATACATGGCAAAAATTACCTAACATTTTTGAACATGATTTTCCTCACCCAAATAGGTTGTTGTCTATGTGACTATATCATGAATATATCACAGTGAGTCCTACCATTACATGTAATTACAATTCGCCAATAAAAGTGTTTTTAAAAAGAAGTAAATGAACTGGAAAAAATGGTTGTTGTAAAGATTAAGATAATATACAAGTGCAGAAGCATTCACAAAATTGTTGTTATCATTATTGTTCTAAAAGAGGGATACCAGCTGGGCATCATGGTGCACACTTGTAATCTTAGTACCTGGGAGGCTGAGACAGGAGGATCACAGATTCATGGCCAGCCTCAGCAACTTAGTGAGGCCTTCTGCAACTTAGTGAGACCCTATTTCAAAATAAAAAAAAAATAAAATAGGGCTGTGGCTGTATCTCAGAAGTAGAATGCCCTTCGGTTCAATCCCCAGTACTGCAATAAACAAACAAAGAGGGAAAGCAAGAAGGACACCTTCACAGATGTTATGTCTGCAGAAAGTCAGAGGATAATGGGTTTTGATGATCCTTTGGACAGGACAACTCAACTTCCATGGTCAAGTCCACAAGGTACTCTACCTGGATACAGATATGGATATAGATTTTTTTCATGGATCCTGGCGACACTCAAGACATCAGTATGAGAATCCAGATTCCTAAAGGGTTTTGCTGAGGTGAACCAGTCTGAGATTCACTGAGCAACACTGTCCTGAAAGACAGTGGCAAAGGTGGAGGGATTTGGGGAAGGAAAGAGCGAGAGGAGCCGACGCTGCCCAGGCTGCTAGCCCCCTAGGAGATAAAAATGTTGGGATCCCAGCCAACACCTTATGTAATGAGGAGTGATGGGAGAGGAAGGCTGATGGTCTCTGACATGTAACGTGTGACTTTCTTGTGACCCAGAGACTGGATTTACTCTAAACAGGGAGTGCTTGCGAGGTGGCTTCTGGGGCGGTCTCCATCCAGCAGGTCACTCACACCCCGCTCACAAAGGCAGATGCCCAGGGGAAGAAATTATTGGGAGGACTGGAGCCCTGCCTTGGACACGAGATTGGCAATACATTATTAAACTCCCCTGCAGCCACTCGCCACACCCATCCTGGCATGGAAGGCTGCCTCAGTCCAAGAAAAAGCAATTTCCAGAGTAATGTATGGAAGATATGGGTGTGAGTGAAGAGACAGCATGAAGGGGTGCCCCACCTACCCAAACTGTAATGTTGAGTATTTTAGAGGTTAGGATCAGAGGCACTAAGGCAATTAAACATTTCCCCACGTTCCTCTCTGATTTGTAACAAACATTATAGATGATAATTATTAAAACATAGTTAAGTAAAATAGGTGTGCATTTTACATATATATTTCAAACTGTGTAATAAAAATTAGGCAAACTTGTGTTTAGGACCCAAGAGCAAAGAGAGGGTGGCAAGGAGTTTAAATTTATTGACAGAATTCTTAAAGTCAACCTATGAGCTTTACAATTTCATTTAGTCCTCACATACCATCTATGGAATAAGTCTCAGCAGTCCCACTTTACAGAGGAGGAAACCGAAGCTCAGGGAGACTGAATGATCTGTGCCAGTCACATTGATGGTATGTGGAAGGGCCAGGAATTTAGGTGAAGTCTGTCTGTCTTCAAAGTCCACCACTTTCCACAAACCAAATTTTATAGTCAGTTCTTTGAAAATGGTAGATTTCTTTCTATGTAGCTTATATAAGTTTAACTAAGCTGGGTGTGGCGGTGCACACCTGTAATCCAAGTACTTGGGAGGCAGAGATAGGAGGATCCCAGGTTCGAAGCCAGTTTAAGCAACTCAGAGAGACCCTCATCAATTTAGCAAGACCCACTCCAAACAAAAAATAAAATAGGGCTAGGGGTGTAGCTCAGAGGTAGACTATCCCTGAGTTTAATCCCCAGTATCACAAAAAACTTAAATAAAGAATATTCATTTCTGAAATCCCTTATGTATCTGAAGAAGGAATTCATTGGAAAAAGTATTTCCATGGCTAAGATATGATGTTACTTTTTAACGCTCATATTTTTCTCACTACCTCATCATAAATGGTCCTCTATGGCTGTAGTGGCCCCTTGGTATCAGCAGGGGATTGGTTCCAAGATGCCTCGTGGGTATCAAAATCCATAGATGCTCAAGTTCCTTATATAAAATAGCATAGTGTTTGCATCTAATCTATGCAAATGCTTCTGTATACTTTAAATCATCTCTATATTACTCGTAATACCTAATACAAGAGAAATGCTCTCTATATATACATGTATATGTGCATATATACATATATATATATATATATATATATATGTGTGTGTGTGTGTGTGTTAAAATGTATTATTTAGGGAATAAGGGCAAGAAAAGAGTCTGTACATGTTCATTACAGATGGATTTTTTTCCAAATGTTTTTGATACACAACTGGTTGAATCCTCATGTGTGAAACCCCCAGACATGGGGGCCGACTGTATCTCTAATGAAGCAATGACATTTACCAATTTTAGTTGTTACTATGGAATTAGCATTGTAGAGGAAGGCAATGTTCATGAATGTTAAGAAGACCACAGAAAAGGAAACACCGGAAAAATGTACTTGGGTGAAAAAAGTCACATGCTGTTAGGATATGTGATAGGTGGAGCAGAGACGTGGTTGAAGGCTTGTAGTCCACACCTCAGCTGTAAAACACATGGAATTCATCTAGACATGTTGAAGCCGCTTTCGCTTTTGACGTGGGTGGAGTCCGCCACTCATGATACTTGCTCAGTTACACCCCCTTCCCTCATGGTCAGGGGATCCCAGGCAGCTCCAAAGGGCTGGCTCACTTTCAGCTGTAAATAAGGCCATTTTGCCAATTATTATTCCTTTCTGGGTATTGAAAGGTCCAACCCAGTCTCCATTACAACTTCCGTCTCCGAGGCAGCCGGTGACTTCCTTTTCCTCTCTGGCTCATGCCTTCTTCATGGGTCGAGTGTCTGCAGTGAGTGAGCATGGCATGGTCCCTCATTCTCTACCACCTTTCCACTTGGTCCTCTGGACATCCTGAAGTCTGAGGAGGGGACGGGAAGAGATGAAAAGAAGACTTTCTGGTGGCAAATACCACTGCCATCCTTCCTGGCTTACCCAGGTTGTCAGGTCTCATTCCTGAAACTCTATTGCCCCAGAAGCTGCCCTCTTGTGTGGTGACTCTAGTCCAGGAACTGCTCACAGGACACACTTGACCACAGGACACTCACTTGTCCTAGCCAGACCACAGGGTGGTCGCAGTGCAGGTGGCTGCCATATGTCTGGGTAAGCTGGTCTCCAGCTCCAGTTATAGGGGAAGACCCATGGTGAATTTTGCATGAAATCAAAGAGTCCTTCCAAGGACTCTCTCACTCATCTCCTTCTCCAACCTGGAGTCCACCACTCTACTCCCTAAATTTCAGTGGGATAGAGAGAGGTCTTCACTTTTCTCGGGCACCCTCAGACTTCATCAGTCTTTTTCTTGAGTCCCCATCACTGTATTTGTGGAAGGCCAATCCTGGGAAGGAAAATGAAGGTGATACCATGGTCCTCCCGATCAGTCTGAAAACCTTTCAATGTAACTCTTAAGTCACGATTTCAGTCAGCATTCTCAGTGCTATGGCCCCCCAAAACCTGATGACAACAACTTAGTGGAAGGAGAAGCATTTGCTCATAATTCTGGAGATTTCAGGGGTTTAGTCCATGTTAGGCCAGGTGAACCCTGCGGAACTCAGGGCATGGTGGCCGGGGACAGAGAGTGAGTGCTCTGCTCTCACATCATAGAGGCCAGAAGCAAGAGAAAGCTTGTGAACATTTCTTCATGGACATTTCTATCTTCCCCAAAGCCACAGCCCCAGTGACCCGACCCCCTCCAGTCGCTCTCTACCTGCCTAGGTTACCACCCACTAAATCCTTTACAATGCATTCATCCACCCATGAGATTTAGAACCCTCACGATCCAGTTTTATTACCTCTGAACATCAATACATGAGCTCTTCAGAGGATATTCTGTATCTAAACCATAGCAGTACCCAATTTGACTCTTCAGATGTGTCATATACTCATTGCTGGACATAGACGGGGATTGATGGTTGCTGGCAAGTTCTCATTCTCTGAGTATATTCAACAGGAGATTTGGGTTCCTTCTTTAAAATAAGGAGTACTTCTCACCCATTATTCTCAGCTTTGGCCAACATCCCAGGACACTGGGGAAATTCTCCCACACATCTTGTTACCTGAGAAAAATAGTTTCCTTTAGCTCGAGAAAATTCAAGAAAAAGAGAGGACTGAATTTCAAACCCTTCAAAAGAAGTGAGCCAGGAGATAAAGTTGTAGAAACTTCAGAGCATAAAAGGATCTTAGAAATCAAGGACATGTGTTTCACAAGGATAACTGACTTACCTGAGGGCCTGGCTCCAAGAGCCTTTAGGGCAGTGCCCTGTCTGCTTCCAGATTCCTTCTCCCCGACCCCTCAGCAACTTAGCAAGACCCTGTTTCAAAACAAAAAATAACATAGGACTGAGGGTGTATCTCAGACGTATAATGCCCCTGGGTTCAATCCCCAGTACCAATCAACAACAACAACTGAACAAGTGTGCAAAGCTGCCTTTCAGTGAAGGACAGTGCCACTTATAATTATCAATATTAAGAAATAACCTCAGAATCTAATAAAAGGGGTATGGGCCCAAAATATTATATGGTGATGAAATGGAATTCAATACAGTCAATAAAATTGTGATGTAGAAGGCAATTTAATGCCATCTGAGTATGTTAATGCTACTTTGTTCAGTGAAAGAGTCAGGCCTCTGGCGGATGGTGAGGCTACAGTGTTGTTTTAAAAATTATATATATACATGTTGGTGTGTACTAGAAAAATATTGCTGAGATGTGGACAGCTCTGGCTCTCTGGCCCTGAGAATCTGTTTATATGAACTGATAAAACTGATATGATATACGTGAGAGCTGCATGATTTGGACTCACGAAAAACAAAGCCATTTTGAGGGTGGGGATGCCCAGAAAGATGTGGGGAAGGAGAAGTGGATGATCTCAGTGGTGTTGTCTCTGCTTCAAGACCCAGCTGGAGTGCGGCTGTGAGTTTCAGTTGAAAGAGGTCGGGACAGCAGCTGGAGAGCCGTGTTGGTAATAATGTACCACCAGGCTCTGGGCACTAATGGTGCCACTCAGACCCACGGAACGGTACACTGGAGACTGGGGAGGATGTCACTGGTTCCAACTGTCCCCACCTCCACTCCCCTCAGAGCGGCACCCATGCAGGGTAGCTGTGTTCACAGCGGGCTGTCCCATGGAGGGCTGAGGCAGCAGTGGTAAGAGACACCGTCACTCGGGATTCCTGCAGGACATGCCCCAGGGGACCCACGTCCAGGGTGAGCAGCTGGGGCAGGATCTGTCTGGATCTCTGCACTCATCAGATGCAGGGCGTCTCGACCTTGGCCCTGGTGCTGTGTTTTAATTCTCTGTCGTTGAGCGCTCTCCTGTGCTTTGTAGGATGCTGAGCATTCCTGGCCTCTATCCACCAGGCACAAGTAATACCTCCCTAGTCTAGATGTGACAACCCAAAATGTCAACTGTCCCTCGGCTCAAAGTCTCCCCAGGCAGAGAACCTGACATATGGAACCGAGGTCGTGATCACAGGTGGCAGCATTCAACGTATAACCGCAGACATTAGTGGAGTCCTTACAGTGTGCTGGGTTTCACACTTTCAACTCGTGTAACGCTTGCGTCAGCTCTAGGAGGTAGGTTCTGTCTTCACTTTAAAGAAGAGGAAATGAAAGTACAGAGAGGCTAAGTAACTCTCCCGAATTCACACAGCTGAGACATGGCGGAGCTGGAGTGCATGGTGACCACAGAGACCACAGACTGAAGAAAAGCAGCAATACTTCAACTGTGGCCACAGTGTGCAATGGCTATTTTTCTTTTAGTGTTTTTCAATTTTTTTCCCCAAAAGTAGAAGGCACCTTAATACTATTCCAAAAGTTCTCTCTCAAGTAGCTTACTGAGGCCCCGTGCTGCCACAGGACTGCTGTACCAGGTAAGCTGGGTTGGGGGGGGGGGGTCTCAGCAGGGAGCCTGGGTGTCCTTGTGCACTATCCAAGACAAGACCAAGACAGCCAGCATGGTTTTATACTCAGCCTGAACACCAACAGGCTGGGAGAGAGGTCCGACAGCCATGTGTTCCCCGTGGTTTGCTGAGTCCAATTTCCGCCAGGTCTCTCCTAACTCGCAGCGAGTGAATTCCTAGTCCACAGTCCAGGTCCTGCCACCTGGGAGCAGGCAGAGGGCAGCCCGCCCTCTCGCAGGTTCAGTCTCTCTGAATGGTCGCTGACTCGATGTGTGCTGGGTCTGGCAGCGTGTGGTGGACGGGCACAGAGGCCCAGGCTCAGGAGACAAAGGGCCACTGCCCCAGGCCTGGCCTGAATCTCCCTGTTGGTCCGGTCCTGGCTAGGGTGGCTCGCAGGAGGGCAGCTCTGCAGGCTGGGCTGGCAGCCGAGTGCTTGCAGGTCTGCCTGTCACTCACTGCTCGCACCCAGCCCTCAACGGCTCTTCCCTGTCATTGGCCCAGCGTCGCTTTTATCTTAAGTGAATTTAATAGTGGTGAAAGGTGCCAGTCTGAGGTCCCCAGAGAGGAGCTTTGCCGGAAGAGCGGTTGGAATGAAAGTTTCCCCCATCCAATCACCTCCACCGTCCCACCTGGAGAATAAGCAACCCATGGCCGCAGGGTACCCTGGAGGCTGGCGGGCGGGGGGCGGGCGTGCTCCCCTGGCTCAGCAGGCATCCTGCAGGAGAGCCAGCTGCTGGCAGGTCTGCAAAACCAGAGACCTGCACAGTGCCTTCCTCCTCAATTTCCACAATTTCTATGTTTCTGGTTCATTTACTCTTAACTTGTCACAGGAGTCTTTCCAAAGAGCCATTCTGTGCCCAAGGACTTGTGAGCTTTCTAAACATACATATCCATCTTTAAAGAACAAAAAAGGCAGGCCAGGCGTGGTGGCGCACACTTGTAATCCCAGTACTTTGGGAAGCAGAGACTGGAGGATCCGGGTTCGCGGCCAGCCTCAGCTCTCTCTCTCTCTGTCTCTCTCTCTCTCTCTCTCTCTCTACCTAATGAAGCCCTCTGCAACTTCGTGAGACCCGGTTTCAAAATAAAGTATAAAAAATAGGGCCAGGGTTGTAGCGCAGAGGTAGAACGCCCCTGGGTTCAATCCCCGGTACCGCAAAAAAAAAAAAAAAAAAAAGAAGGGGGTTATACTGGTCAGGTTCAAAGTATTGTCTAAGCCACACGTGAATGAGAGATGGTTTTAAATTTCAAATCGGGTTAAATTCCTAAGAGTGGCTCCATGAGGTAGCCCATCTCACAAGTCACACAGTGACACATGAGAGCAGGTCTCGGCTCACCCACTTGGATTGAGAGTCAAAGCTGAGGTGTGGAGAGAGCAGGTCAGAGAACACGGAAGAGAGTAAGCAAGAAAACGAGGAGAGAAGCCAGGTGTGGTGGCGTAGACCTATGCCCTAGTTCTAGGAGGCTGAGGCAGGAGGATCCCCCTTGAGTCCAAGAGTTTGAGACCAGCCTAGGCAACACAGTGAGAAAGAAAGCAAAGAAAGAGAGAAAGAGAAAGAGAAAGAAAGAAAAAGAAAGGAAGGAAGGAAGGAAGGAAGGAAAGAAGGAAGGAAGGAAAGAAGGAAGGAAGGAAAGAAGCCGGGTGTGGTGGCGCATGCTTGTAATCCCAGTACTTTGGAGGCTGAGACCAGAGGATCTGGGTTCGTGGCCAGCCTCAGCTACTTAATGAGGCCCTCCGCAACTTAGTGAGACCCTGTTTCCAAATAAAGAATAAAAAATAGGGCTGTGGGTGTAGCCTGGAGGTAGAATGCCCCTGGGTTCAATTTCTGGTATGGAAGGAAGGAAGGAAGGAAGGAAGGAAGGGAAATTCCAGCTAGCAATTGTAGGCACTGTGCTATGCTAAATTCTTACAATAACACAGTGGCCATTTTCAAATGATCAAGAAAGTTTCCCTGTTTTGCAGATGAATAAACTTAAGTTTGAAAGTTAAGCGAATTATCCAGTTCACACACAGGTAGTAACTGGTTATCTAAAGCTGAATCCTGTCCCATCTGAATCCAAACCAGTGCCATTCAAAGGGAGGAAAGAGGAAGAAAGGAGGGAGAATGAGCCCGGCCCATGTGGCTAGCCTTCCACCAGAGCCTGTTTCTCTGCCGGCTCCATCACCCGGGGAAGCTGGTGGGACCTGGCGGTTGGCAAGGTCCCAGTCTCATTGTGCAGACCTGGCTGCTGGCCTCACACGCTCCCTCAAGCTGCCTCTGCCAGGCACTGCCCCTGCGCTCCCAGCAGCTACCCTGAGGTGGAGCCTGCAGGCCGAACACTGGCTCTCCAACCTTCACCTGCAGCCTGACTTGACTTCTTAAGAAAACACGAGGCAAATACTTTCATAGGCACCAAAGTCAGTTAATACTGTGGACCTTGTATCTTCAAGACCAAATTCCTTGTGTTGTGGAGTTTGAAACAGAAGAAAATGAAGTGTGTGTGTGTGTGTGTGTGTGTGTGTGTGTGTGTGTGTACGCATAAGCTGCTAGGACCTTGGTGGAACAGGACCTTCGTCACCTCCACGGGCCCTGCGTTTGCTTTCCTCCATTGAGCAGGCTTTGCGGAGGCTCCTGCCGCTGCCTTTCGGCTCGCGCAGTGCTGAGGACCTCTGATGGTGGCACTGTGTACTGGACATTGCTTGTCTCCCAGCAGGAAGAGACCGTCCTGTCCTGTGTGTGGCTCTTCCTTATCCAGCCTCACTGCCCTTGATGCAATTTATATGGATGCCATAGATATGCCCAGGAGTTGAGGGGACCCCCACGCCCCTCGGAACTTCTTATCTAATTCAGTATGTGTGGACTTATTTCTTTAAATAAGGACTTTCCCTGAACTATTCAGTGTAGAATCTCCAAAAGAGATGATGAAGCCGGGTGTGGTGGCTCATGGCTATAATCCCAGTATTGGGAAAGCTGAGGCAGGAGGGTCACAGGTTCCAGGCCAGTCTCAGCAACTTAGTGAGACCCTGTTTCAAAAGAAAAAATAAAAAGGACTGGGGGTGTAGCTCAGTAGTAGAATGCCCCTGGGTTCAATCCCTAGTAACACACGTGTGCGCACGCACACACATACACACCCACGTGCACAAACCACTGACCTGGAGGAAGCCAAGGTGCTTGGACAGAGGAGAGCAGCTCGTAGCCCACCCCTGAGGGAGAAGTCGAGGTGACCAGGAGTGTGGCAGGGAGCCAGCGCGGGCTGTGCTTGCGCTCACACGCACCTTTGGACACAAAGACATGGAAGATAGCCTGCCTCTGTCCACCCCCAAGAGCGGTGTCAGCAACAGACACGACAAGCAGCCGAGGACGGGAGACAGAGGGCAGATACCAGTCCCAAGAGGCAGCAACTCCTTCCGAGAGCCTGGGGCAGAGGCGCACAGACCCGATGGGTCCCCTCCACCATCGCCACACCGCGGCGTCTGCAGCCCACCCCGCTCAGGGCCCTGTTCTGCCGCGGTCAGGCTGCGCTGACCCTCCTGTTATAGGATGGCTCATGCCACCACCCAGTGTCCCCTTCTCAAAACCTGACATGGAGCTCCAGGCTCCTTCCCACGCCTCGGGATGCTTTATCTCTTCTACGCCATCTTTCTTCCACCATGTGGACGAACACCCCAATCCACTAGGACCGATCGGTTGTCACTCGGGATGACCCAGGGTTTTTGGTGGCAGGAACAGAGAGTCGCAGGTCCACTGCGATGCCAAAAGTCCCAGTCCAAGCCACCCGCAGCTCAGCAGAGCTTGAGACGTCTCCCTTCCGACCTCTCTCGCCCGTCCTCCTGCTGAGGATGCGACTCTCTTTATTCTCTGCTTAGTAGAAATTCACTGCTGTGCCAGCTCCTGGCTGGAGAGTTCTAGATCCCCTGCAGTGAGGACTCTTTTCTCTCTCCTTTGAATCCCAGCAGCTCTGGCTACCTGGATGATTCAAAGGGGGAGAGGGAGTGGAGGGGCTCGGAGCATGGACAGAGGGGGTGAGTAGGTATGAATTCAAAGGCCACTATGTCAGTCATTCATTGGATACAAGTTACTTAATCTCTTTATGCCTTGGTTTTCTCATGTTTAACGGAAGGGGCAGTTATAATACCTTACTCTTGGAGAAGTTGTGAAAATGAACCAAAATAATATCATGCGGCGCCTACCTGCCCATAGGTGGTATGCTAATTTGTATTTAATGAATGAAGCATGTGTTTGATGAATGTTACTAGTGTTTGGTTTCTTCATTCAATGGATGAATGTTTGTTGAGTGCCTTCTATATGCCTGGCCCTGCTTACATGGACACTTGAACAGACAGACAAAAGTCCCTGCCCTTAAGAAGCTTAGGTGCTAGTGGGGGTACACAAGCAAACTGTTAATGGTGCTAAAAGGCGACAGATGCTGGGGGACAGTGAGTGTGTTACAGAAGGTGCCGAGAGAGCTTCAGGCAAGGACCTGGCCCAGTGAGGGCACAGCCTGCAGGTGTCTCGAGAGAAGAGTTCTCAGGTAGAAGGGACAGCAGGTTCACGGTGCTGAGCTGGACCAGGGCTGGCGTCTTAGGGAAAATATAACTGGAGCAGAGGGAAAGAGGAGTGTGGTAGAGAGTGAGACCCAGGGCAGGGGCCAGACCATGGAGAACACGTGGAGGTGAGGGACTCGGGCGTACATCCGGCCCAGGGAGGGATGATGTTGGAAATGTTTGGAACAGAGGAGTGCCATTTTCTGGCTAGCATTTTAAGAATCACTCTCTTTGCCAGGGTACTGGGCAAAGGGGACACAAGGGCAACCTGTCAGCAGATGGTTGTTGCAAAACTGGGCGTGAGAGCACGTGACCTGGACACGGGTAAGAAGCGACGTCCAGGAGGGGCTCGATCTAGGCTACGTGGAGGTGGATCCAACAGGGGTGCCCACGGGCAGCGGGCTGGGCTCCACCCAGGAGTGAGCCAAGACTTTGTCTAAGGGAGGCTGGAGTTGGGGTTACCTGGATGAGCAGGGCTGGGGCTCCCAGGCTGGAAATGAGGATAGGTCCCACTTTGGAGGCAGTAAGTAGGATGCCCACTGGGCACCATGGGGAGACGCTGAGCAGGGCTGACTGGACGCCATGGGCTGAGTGGTTTGGGGAAGCATAGAGGTCGCTGGGGCGTAACGAAAGCCCCTCCCTCAAGCCTCCTCTACGTCTTACCATCATTACTCAGCCAGAAGGGCAGAGCCAGCACCCTGGCTTTATTCTCTGAATCTCCGTCGGTTCTCAGTGCAGGACTGACACAATGAATGCCTGGTTGGGGTTGAGCAGTACGATAGAAGCCAGAGAGCAGGAGCTTTGCGTCTTTGCAAAGTCTTTCTCATAAAAGAACCCGGCCCTCCAGCGGAAGCTTCCTGAAAGTACCTAGCCCAGTCCTCAGTCCCACCTGAGTCCTAGCGAGGACTCAGCCAGGCGCGCGATGTTTGGTGGCAGAGACCTTCCCTTCCAGGTCCCCAGAAACGAGAGAATAAAAGGCAGAAGATGGATGGCCTTTGCCTCCGCAACAGCTGCCGCTGCTCCCGCATCTGCATGGCCAGTTGATTTGGAGATTTGTGAGGAGCGCCTCTGAGCCCCGCGCTCCTGCCAAGCGAATTAGCGGGAGCGTCCCCTGGCAGGAGTTACCTTCCCGCCCAGGTGCCGCAGGACAAATGCCTAGAGCTGCACGAGGAAAGATGCACTTGCTGCTGGAGTGACCCGCCGGCGCCACCTGGCCACAGCCCGAAGGCAAGGTCATCCGGAGCTAAGTCAGTACCACTCACCAAGGACCGATTCCAGGGGGACAAACTTGGGACTTGCTGTCATGGAAAGATGCTGATAACAGCGCGACTCTCAGCCATTTCTGTCGGTATCTTGATGCCCACAGGTGCAGTCGGGCACCACAGCACCTTGGACCCAAACAACAGGAAATGCAGACCCGATCCCCAACCAGGAATGATATTATGACTCTTTTGCCCCGGCAGGGTACGCGTGGCAGATTTCAGGCACCGGCACATTTGTCACAGGTCAGTTTCCCAACACCCCCCCTTAAAAATTAATGTTCTGGAAAAAGATTTGTATGATCAATACATTTGAGAGACTCTGGGTTAAGAAAATGAACAGGTTTCTTTGTGTGGAATTTCCCAAAACGTGTACTCTGCCGATGTGCCTTGACCGTTTTTCCGAAGGGGAAGGACACGGGCGGCGGTCTGTGAGCGCGAGGACCTCTTTCGCAGAAGCACCTAGTAAGGCAAGTGCTCCTCTTGTCACGCACTGGGAAATGCTTCCTTAGGCCGACATGAAAGCCGTTTGCATTCTCGGAGACCAAATGATGCTTGGGGAAAGAGCCCGGGAGGATAAAATGCCACAGGAGATTTCAGAAGCAAGTGGGAAAAAGTAATCAGTGCAGGGGGAAGAGGGAGAAGTGGATTCTCCTGCCTCACCTTTGCTGATGTGGTGGGTTCTGGCTGAGACCCTCAGCTCTGCTAGAAGGACAACACCTTCCAAAGTCACAAACACGGTGTTTGCCCTGAGACCTGGCTGGCGCTGCGGGTTGTTAAAGGGAGAAGAAACTGAAGGAAAAAAAAAAGAATTTGACCCAAGGTTACTTTTCTTCTGGGGGGACGTGTGGCTTCCAGAATGTAAACACACAAAAGCCTTCACTTACAGCACAGTGCTCAGAGAGCCCTTGCAGCAGACTTTGCAGAGGAGACCGTTTTACTGAGGCCCTTTGGTCACTCCCAGTTCGATCAAATGTGATACTCTATCCATCAATGCCCTCTGCAGCCTGCAGAAGCACCATCCTGCTGCTGCTTGAATACCTCCTGTGACGGGGGTCTCACCACCTCATAGAGCAGCTCTAAGTGTACAGAGAGGAAAACTCCACTCGCAGGGAGCAGCGTGGTCCTGAGTTTCTGGTATTCTAGTGCTCCCTGCTCTGAGCACACCGTGCACTAGCTCTGCCGGTAAGTAAAGCAGAATCTAAAACGAGCATCTGAAGGGCAGGTGGGCTGCGCGTCTGAAGAAGGAAGAGGAACGCACACAGCACCGCAGCGGTCTCCACACTACGGCTTGGAGAAAGTAAGATGCCGTGGAGATGCCGTTTGGTTAAAGAGTGAGGTGGCTTTGCAGGGAAGTGCGATGATACTGGCGCGAGTGTTCTGGAGAACTCCGGCACGGCCTGCGCACGGGGCCAGGCGCTGTCAGTCACAGTGGAAGCCATAACAAGACAGAGGGGCACGGGGAGGAAGGGTCAGCTAAGAGGCCAGGAGGGCAGGAGGAGAGGCCCGGGCAGGCAGCAGGTGGGGGACAAGTTTCCGTTCTGACAGTGCAGCCTGGAGCTCACCCCTGAAGCCAGCTAAGTGACCCTGAGCACCCCCTCTCCCCCGCCCCATCCGATGTCAAGGCTGTGAGCCCCTGACTTAAGCCAAGAGGCCCTAGAGTGTGTTCCTGAGACTCACTATTTTGTCATTAAAATGAACCCAAAGCCTTTTAGCCCACAAAGCCGTGCGAGGCAAACCCTTCCCTGTGACGGTCTCGCTGTGTCACTGGCCCCATCCTTCCAGTTGAACGAAATGTACTTGTGCACCAATGAGGCATTAAGACTCAGTTCTGGATCAGCGACGGCTTAGGAATGGGCTGCAAGGGAGGGACGTCCTTCCTGGGAAGGACCAGCTGCCTAGCGGCTCCTCCTTCAGGGCCCTGCGCCCTGGACCCTGTCCATCTGTTCTAGCTGCAGCATTTGGGGCCCGCTGCTAATTTTCAGGGACTGGAAGTCACTGACTTGCCCGTGGGGGTCTTTCACAGCCCCCAGTCTCCAGTCACCGCTGGGCCAGAGCTCACCCTGCTCCGCCCAGCCTGGCCTCCTTCCCTCCCTGGAGCCGCTTCCCAAACCGGAGGCTGGTGGGACTCATCTTTGGCCCTCTGCTCCTCCGTTGGCCTCTCTGGGTTCAGAACCTGTCTACTGATGGTCGTGTCCACTCCAGGGACCTCAAGGTCACATGTGCACTTTCACGTGTAAGTCAGTGTGTGGGGCTGTGGTCAGCTGTGGAAGGCCCCTCACGGGCGTTAGCAGTGTATTTCCTGAACTGTGTCCAGGGACGAAGGGCGCCGGTGAGGCAGGGAGCAGCTGGCACCCTGCCGGATCCTTCCAGCACCCTCACCCTGGGCCCTCCCTGCCTCCTGTACCTCCCACGCTGGTCCTTCCCGCTCAGCCCTGGTCGGCGGCACCATATGTGCCCAAAGACAACGGGTGCTTAAAACTTGAACACTCAGTGCCAGCCAGGTCTCAGGGAAAATACTCTGCTTGTGACTTTGGAAGGTGTTGTCCTTCTAGCAGAGCTGAGGGTCTCAGCCAGAAACTACCGCATCAGCAATGGCAAGATGGGAGAATCTACTTCTCCCTCTTCCCCCCTGCGCTGATTACTTCTTTTTTCCTTTCTTCTGAACCCTCTGGAGGTCACCTGCTTTGGGCCACCTGCAAGCCCCCATGCACAGTCACCTGGAGCCAGTGCTGTTCTCACCTGCCTTCTCCTGATTAGGTGGGGGTCAGTGTCAGGCCCCTGAAGTGAGGCACTGGCTTCGCTTGAGACCAGGCAACAAAACGGGGTCTAGCTTTCAGGAGGAGCTGCAGCACGGAAGCTCGGGCATCTAACACTCGGGGGGTGTGTCAACGGCGTGTGACATAGACATGAGCTGTGGCATCGGACCGGGTCTCCACCTGGATTCTGCCACATGCAGCCTGGAACTCTCCGAACTTCATGTATGTAGTTGATCATGGTGAGAACTGAGTGACGTGTGTGTAAGCACCCCGGATAGCACTAACATAAAGTAGTGTTCAGTATGCTTTGATCGTGATCTGTGAGCACCCCTGGGTGTGAGGTTCTGGGTTAGATGTGACGTTCATAAGATTTATCCCACATGAGGGCCCAGCACCCAGACTCTGAGACACCAGGTTGGCAGTACTCAGGCTGGGTAACCCCACCCTCGCCTGGGAGCCTTTTCTTCTGCGTTATTTTAAGAGTCTGATGGAGCAGATTCGGGACAGGACCTGGGAATCTGTGCCTTGCAAAAGCTGCACAGAGATGGCAGGGACCGGCAGAGCCGGGGAAGGATGGCTTACAACTGTCAGTGACCCTTGTCAAAAGTGACTAGCACACAGGAAGTGCATGAAGTAGTGGGCTACGTCGTGACATTTCCATACACGTGTCTAAGAGGCTTGGGGAACCAGCAAGTCTTAGGATGTGGTAACGCGCAGTGGCTGATGGGAGAAAAGTGGTTTTATTTTTTTCCAAAATAAACACGCAGGCACCCCTTCAGCCAAGTTCTGCTAGAATGGGGTGGAGGATTGTGCACCCTGAAAAGATCCCAGGTATTTCTTCTTATCTCATTTCCCCACTTCTGCTGAGAACCAGTACATCGGGGCGCTCTTGGAACTCAAACCCCAGTCATATGGGGCCATCCATGCACCCTGTGGCTAAGATTTTAGAAATCCACAGCCACAGTTTGAATCCATTTGAGACAGAGCCAAAAGGGTCTCCCAAGAAATAATTAGGTGCTGGGAAGGGAAGCCACTCAGGGCAGAAGACTCATCCCAGGAACAGACCCAGTGATGTTGCATGTCAAGGACAATCAGAACTGGGGCGTGGGGGTGGGGACATTTGTCATTTTGCATTTCCCTAGCACCAAAGCAATAGTTGTTGCTAAGGTTTCAAGTCCTGTACATAAGCTGCCCCCAAGGCCTGGGAATCTAGAGTGTGGGTAGCCTCATGCCATGCTGAACCTAGGGCGTTGGGGTCAGAGTGCCCCTGGGAGCCAACAGCTGAGAGATAATTGCCCCCAGGGACAGAAGGCAGGTGCAGCCTGTCCAGGAAGTGCCGGACCTGCAGGGGGGGACAGGGCAGCTTTCCTGAGGCAGCTCTCTTGGTCCTGAGTGCTTGGATACCGGGACAAGGTGCCAGCCGTCAGGGACTGTGTGCACTGGGGGAGGGAAAGGGGAGGCTGAAGGCAGTTTGCATCTTGGTTTGAGAAGGTAGCCGCATCTGCAGACCTCTGGGAAACTGGACAGTGTACATGTGGGGGCTGACCGCAGGCGGGAGTGACACCAAGCACTGCGGGGTGAGATGTCAGCCCGTGAAGGCAAGCCCTTGACTCCTTCAAGCCATCAGTGCCCACCCAGTGACCCACACTGTTGGGTTCAGATACACAGTCAGAGTACTCTCCGTGTACACTCTGAGGAGCTGCCAGCCGTCCTATCACAGAAGAGAAAGCAAAGACGGAAGGCCAGCGTTCAACAGATACCTGCTCTGTACCTAGTATTTCAACACCCATTTTCAAACTTTGCCCCAAATTAGAATCACCTGAGCTTTTCATATTTTTTATACCCTGATTATTTTTTATAATCCATGGTGTTGGTGTGGGACCCAGTCATCAGCACTTTTAGAAGAGTCCTAGGAAATTCCAGTGTGCGCTCTGGGAACAACTAGTTCCACACATTGTTCCTTTCATCTAAAAAACAATCCTGTGAGATAGGCATAATAAAATAGAAAAGCCCTATTTTACAGATGAAGAAACTGGAATGCGAGAACCTCGTCGATTGTCCAGGGCCAACTCACAATTAAGAGCCTAACTCTGGGTTTACAGGCGGCACCGTCTGAGGCGATAGCTATGTTTCTTCACAGTGTATTAGTCAGTTCCAGCAGCTATAACAAAGGGTCACAGACTGACGGCCAACTTCCTGCTGTGTCCTCTCAGGTGGGGAAGAGCATTAGGAGGGAGGGTCAGGGGGAGGAGAGAGAGAGCTTGGGTTCATCTTCTGATAAGAACTCTAATCTTCTCAGGTCAGGGTCCTGAACTTACAACCTCGTTTAAACTTACAGCCTTCTCATGGGCTCTGCCTTCAAACACAGTCACATGGGAGTGGGGCTTCCACGTATGACTCTGGGGGGACAGGACTGGGTTTATAGTAGGTAGTGTTTGGTACAATTCTCAGCAGATTGTCAACACTCGGTAGACACAGCTGATTTATAGGAAGCATGTTCATGTCACTTGAGAGTCTTTTCATTTTTATTTATTTATATTTTTTTTGTCAGCACTAGGGATTGAACCCAGGGGTGTTCTACTTCTGAGCTACACCCCAGCCCTATTTTGTTTTTATTTTGAAACAGGGTCTCACTAGATTGATGAAAATCTCACTCCTTGCTGAGGCTGTCCTCGAACCTGCAATCCTCCTGTCTCAGTCTCCCAAGTACTGGGATTACAGGCGTGCGCCACCACGCCCGGCTGAGAGTGAGTCTTGACTTTTTGTGAGATGTCCTCCAACTCCGGGCAGCAAGAACGAGAAGATGCAACTGAAAACTCCACCGCTGAATCAGATTTAGGCTCAGATGCCAGAGTGCATTTTCTGAAAGATCATTCAAGCGTACTTAAATGAAAAAAAATTCCAGGATTATTTCTGCCTTTGCTTCATATAGGAGCAAGGAGATTTTGTGCAAAATGAGAAGATCCCACTTGGAGGAATCAAACTACTCCAGGAAAGGTGATGCAGAGCGGAAGGAGCACCTCCCCCAGGGGGCTGCTCTGAGGACCAGGTTCCATGATGCTCCTGGAGCAGCGGAGACTCTTGCTGTCCGGCTGTGCACACACAGGTGCCGCCCAGGACTCGCAGGAACCTCCGTACACTGCAGCAAAGGGGAAGGGCAGTTCTCAGCTCTTCCCTGTTTTTCTTCAAGGATACTGACGCTCACAACAGAAAGGAATCGCAGCCCACGTTGGCTGTGGAGATGGTAGGAGACGCCTCTCTATAGGAGTCCCAGCAGCCAGAGCAGAAGGAAGACTGCTCTCGTTTCAGATGGGACTCCAGAACCAAGACCTCTGAGGAATATATCAGACGTGAGGCCGAAGGAGCCCAGTTCAAGTTTCATAGCATACAGCATCTGGTGGAAGGGAGAAAAAAAACCTGTCAAATCTGGAAACTGCACTGTAGTAAAATAGGTGTGTATTGTTAAGGAAAACTCTCAAATAGAAAATTAATCAATAATTAATAGTTACCACAAAGAAAGAAGTCCAGGATTAGTATGGATTCACTATGCACACTTCATAGACCTTGGATGTGTGTCCTTATTTTCCTATCATTATTATTATTAGATCAGAAATAAATGCTATATACCTATTTTGGCAAGACACTTGACATTTTAAAAATGATATCCCTATGAATAAGATGAAGAAAGGTGAATTGGCTGGGAATTCAGTTATGTAAATATCTTTTAAAGTTCTAATAAAAATATACATTTCTGGGCTAATATTAGAAATGAGAAAAGTTTCTAATACTTATGGTACCGGAAGTAACTACTGTCTATCTATTGATCTGGTACTTCACCCATACCTTCACTTTTTAAAAGTTTATGAGATCATTAAGTCTCTATTGGTCCAGTCTCCTCTTATTAGATATGTTGGGCAATTATTTTGTGAAGACCAAGTATACATTTATGGGTGACAGAAAACTGAAAGGAACAAAACCGTGCTGGATTACTTAAGTCAGAGGTGTTGTGAAAAGTTCAAGTGATTTTCAAACTAGCAGGAAGGATGGGCTCTCCTTCATGGAAAGGAGCAGCAAATGAGCTGTCCTGTGGCCCGCTCCTCCCTCAGCAGAGACCACCGGGGGGCGCTGCGCTGGCCACGGGCGGCTGCTCAGGCGCCATTTCCTCCTGCACTCATGGGCAGGAATGGACAGTAGATCTGCTTGGAGCCCACCACAACTGTAGAGACCCACCCTGGAGCTTCAGGAGGGGCTTGCACAGCACCAAGAGGCGGAGGTCACGGGAGCAGAGAAGTGGTCTCCAGGCGATGGAGCAAGAACCAGAGACAGGTCACTTCCCAGAGTCCTGGGATAAAGAGGGCCAGAAGTCTGGCGGAGAGGGGGAGTGGCCCAGCCCACCTGGACTTTAATACTCTCCGCTGTCTACAGTTTCTTCCCAAGGAGTTGAACTACAGGGAGATGTTATCCACCCACTCTGTTCCTGCCCCCACCCAGAGGGCTCCCAGGACACATGGAGATAGTCCAGAACAGTGTCTCCGAGTGCTGAGGTCTTCTGTCTACCTTCTTGGGCCTCCTCTGGCATACAGAATAAATACGGAGTCCTGGAACACCCCTGCCGTCACAACTACTAAGTCAGAATCCCGAGCCGAGAGTGCAGAAGGTAAATATTTTAGGAGTGTCGCAGGCGAGCCATCTAAGCACAAGAGATGGTTTAAATCCCACCCGAGCAGTGCTGGGTTCTGGGGCTACCATCCCTGCCCCGCCTCTTACTCCCTGTGAGGCCTTGGGCAAGTCACCCAGCTTTTGTGCACCTTGACTTCCCTCTGGAAGACAGAGGTGATGAGGACCACCTTAAAGAGTTGTGGTGAGGATTTATCGAGTCCATGCTTGTAATGCATTTAGAACCGGGTCTGGCACGCAGTCAGCCTCCTGCGTGTGAGCAGTTACCATCTGGGCATGCTCAGATGAGAGGGGAAATGGCAGTCCAGTGCGGGGAGCCACGCACAGCCAGCTCCCGGCCCCATGAGAACTAGGAGCCAGGCCTCTGTGCTCTCCCTGCCGAGCTCTTTCTGCTTCTGCTCCTCCCCTTTCACTTCGAGGTGATTCAGAAGCCTGATGCTCCGTCTCTTCCAGTGATCCTGAACATGGCTTTCAAAGCAGGTGCACAGGGAAACAGAGAAGTCTCACTGCCACTTGGAGAACCAGCTCCAAGTGCTGCCAACCTGTGTTTGGTTTGAATCCACGCAGCAGGATCGTCTGGGAGGATGTAGAGAGGAAGACTCCATGGGAGAATCTTACCCGTCTTGTTCAAGGATAAGGAAACCAAGCCCCTAGACTTGAAGCTCACAGCTCTGACTTCCAGTCCCATCCATGCCCCTTCCTGACCACGGGCATGTGAGATGCTTTATGCAGGTGGAGCCACTTGGTCTGACCCCGCTGCATAGACATTGCAAACCCCCACGCCCGTGCTCCTAGACCACCTTTCTCAACCCCTCTGCCAGCTGACGGTGGCCATCGGCATGCAATTCCGAGAGCGAGGCTCTGAGCCACTTCTGAGAGGGGCTTGGGATAAACCAACTCAAGCACCATCAGCTTTCGATGGGCAAGGCCCCCTGGGGTCCTCTAAGTCATGCATCTCTTAAGCTGACCCTGGCCTGTCCTTTGTATAATTTCCCCATCGAGGGAGGGTTCACACAGGGATCACTCTTTACTACTTGTGTATTAGTTTTGTTGCTGTGACTAAAACACCTGACAAGAACAACTTAGAGGAGGAAAGGTTTATTTGGCTCCTGGTTTTAGAGGTTCAGTCAAGGTTGGCTGACTCCAAGGCAGAAGCACCAGGGTGGTAGGGTCGGGTGGAAGAAAGCTGCTCAGGACAGCCTGGAAGCAGAGAGTGCAAGAGGAAGGGACGGGGGGCATATACAGTCCCCAAGGTACTCCCCCAGTGCTCCACCTTCTCCAGCCACCAGCCTAGAGTGACCACCCAGTGTATCCATTCAAATGATCAATCCGTCAATGGATTTAGATGAGATTAGATCCCTAATCCCATGATTTCACCTCTGAATGTTTCTGCATTGTTGACACATGGGGGACATTTTCTGGGGGACATTCCATAAGCAAAACACAACAACTTGTAACAAGTTCTGGAAACAGCAGGTGTCTCTGTGACCACCTGTCCTTTAAGGGCTCCCAGTGTTGTGGCCACAGCCTAATGGTTCCCTCAGGCCCCTCTTCTCCTCGGAGCTGTGACTCCCTCTCATCTGCCCTCTTCTGACCCCTTCCTCACACCCCCTTCCCACAGACGGGTTTGGGGTCCAGGATTCTGGGCAGGAAGTAGAGGAATAGGCGTGTTGGCCTGAGCAGGCAGAGGAGAGAGGGCCTGGGCTGGAAAGAACCTAGCATCTTGCCCTTGTTACTAATAATCCTCCCAAAATCACCGAATGGTTTCTAGGCATTAAAGTTATCGTTTGCCATAAACCCCTTGTCTGTTTTCTGGAGAGTTTAATATACTGCAGGAAGTTTCGCCCATAAAAGGTGACGGCCGCGCTCCCGTGAGCGAGCCGGCGCCGGTGACTTATGACCTTCATAAACGTGAGTGGGTCTCGCGAGCGGGCCCATCAGTCTTTGGAGTAATTCTGCTTCGTAGTAAAATATTTTACTGTGCACGCTCCTGTCAGCATTTGCCTCAGTGGTGTGCAGACTTCCCGTTTGTTCTCTCCGCCTCTTGCTGCTGACTCTGGATCCATCTTCGATTATCCCACCTCCAGCCCCCGGTCTCAGCCCCCCAGAATCATCTTCGGTTCTCCAGGGCTGCAGCCCGGCTCGGTTCCTGGGTTCCCTGGACTTGGAAGGCTGCAGTATTATCTACGCTGCACCATCGCCGGGACGCCTGGCTGCTCTCCCCTGCCCCTCTCACACCGCAGGGCGGCGGCCTAAACAGCGTCTCTTAGCCTAGGGAGGGGCTCCATTATCCTCGCTGCCTGATGGGCTGCAGAGTCTTCTAGAACCATAGGACTTTTTGTCACCTGATGTAGCACAGCAGTTAACATTCTGCCTTATAGCCCCACGGGCCTGAGCAGGCTCTCCTGTGGAGCCACAGGAGAAAGCTCCTGTCAGCAGGTTCAAGCCCCGGCTCCAGCACCTGCCGCCTGTGTGACGCTGGGTGGATGGCTCCCCTTCCCCTGCCGCGGTTTCCATAACATGCCTGTACCGTCTCCATCTCAGGGCTGTTGGAAAGATCCAACGAAATACTTTATAAACAGCGATACACTGTGATGTGTACAGAGAGCAAAACATCACATCGTACCCCATAGATATGCACAGTTACAATTTGTCAATTAAAAATAAAGAAAGAAACCCTAAAAATAATCAGCCACTCCCAACCCCCACAAAAGTGCTGACGGTGTTTTCCTGGTAAGGAATCCTGGGAGGCTAAAGACTTGCAGGCCCGAGGCCAAGGGGGAGGGAGAGAGCTAATCAAGAGGATCCAACAGACAAGGCAGCAGCTGGCATCACGAGCGGAGAGCGGCTCTCGCCACCAAACGTCACTGCCCCGGGGACCGAGCCGGAACTGCAGGTCCATGTGCGAACTCCCTTGTGGCAGGCCGAGGGTGGCAGAGGCTCTGCAGTCCCCTGGGTCCCCTGTCCCTCAGGCCCTGGGGAGGTTTATGACCCTGAGGCTGCGGGTGGTTGAACAGAGGGCTCCTCAGCCTCCCGGCTCTGCCAAGGCACCCTCCATGCCTCCTCCCATCCGCCCTCTCCCTGTCTCCACCTTCCTATCGCAGGTCCCGACCTGTCCTAAAACAGACCAGTGGAAACCAGGTGATTCCACCGTCAGGGCGGCCATGTGTAGAAGTCACCTTCACATCTGCTCCTGAAGAGTACTCGACAGGCCTAGAACATTTCTAGTGAAAGCAGAAAGCGGGGTAGGAAAAGAGAAGTAGAGAAAGTGTGAGGAAGGAGGGGCAGCGGGTTATTCCCTACGAAAGGCCTCTGTTGTGCGATGTTTTAGAGACTTCCGTACCCCCTACAGTCGCCTCAAACCTGGGGTTGCCTCTTGCCTCACTCCAAGAAGCCTGGCTGTTGAAAAGACAATCCTACATTCTTTTATTTATAGCGTGTCTGGGCAGTCACTGGTCAGCTAGTGTGTGTAACAACCACAGACTCTCAGAGCGAGCAACAGCTGCATGACTGTGCTCACAGCCTCAGCTGCTGGGCTTGGCTGGGACCAGCTGGGCTCCACTGGGCAGCTCCGAGCCAGCAGTCTCTCTCTCTCTCTCTCTCTCTCTCTCTCTCTCTCTCTCTCAACATTCCTACAAACTCTTTAATGTCCTTCAAGAGCAAATATGAAAACAAATGCTCAATTCAGTCACATCAGTCATTGATGGGATAAAATTGTTCATATTAATGTGTTTGGGAGAACAGTATGACCTTAATACAGGGATGACGTATATACTAAAAGAGAAAGAGGGAGAGAGGAAAGGAAGAAGAAAAGAAGGGAAAGAAGGAAGGAGGGGTGAGGAAGGGAAAGGAGGAGGAAGGAAGGCCCAAGAATAACTGGACAAGCAGCCCTCGGGACTTGCTAAAATGCAAATTTTCAGACCCACTGAATTGGGATTTCTGGGCTGAGTCCCCGCAATCTATGTTTTAATGAGCTTTCTGGGTGATTCTGATGCTAACGTTTGAGAACCACTGTTCTCAGCTGCAGGTTGGATCCCTCCTCTTACTAGGATGCCAGGAAACTTCTCAAGGGAAAGCAGAAAGCTGTGACAGCTCTTAGGGCTTCGGTGAGGACCTGGCAGCTGACTGTCTGCTCACAGTCCATTGCTACAGCAAGTCACATGCCCAGGTCATGAATCCGGGAAAGGAGAGAGCACAGGGCCCAAGAGCTCAGTCAACCACAGAACATAGCAGAAATACTAGTATAGGACTTTGTGGACTCCAGGGCTCTTTCACATCTACCATCTCATTTAAATCTCATAACGGGCGAAGGAAAGGAGGTTCCTACACATCGAGGTCAAGGTCATGTGGCCAATAAGACCCAGGCCTCCCATCTCCAAGTTTAGAACTATTGCTATTGTGTCAAACTTCTAGCCCATGGGTTCATGAGAAGGACTTGTGGGTCACAATCCGAATCGTTTCCAGTGCTCAGTGGAGCCCATGCACAGATTAAATATAAGAGAAAACACATGAGAAACTCTTCTGAGGGACTGGCTCATGAAACAAGATTCATTTGTTATTTCTATTTTTACAAGTAAGGCAAGCCTCCCCCCCTTCTCCTTCCCTGCCCAGCCCCCACTCCTCCTCCCTGGCTCCTTGGTAATTTAAGACACCTGAGGTGCTCTAGCAGAAAAATATTCCCTGACTCCAAGTGTGATCTATAGGGAACCCTGGCTGCACACCTTAATTATTGCTAACAAAGTAACATTTTAATAGCTTTAGGTTGAAATTGATGAGCCCTCCTGTGCCCTGGGAGCTTTGCAAAGACACCACTCGACATCTTGTAGAAAAAGAAGAAAGGGCGCGTGGTGGTAGGGGATCTGGCTCTGTGTGAAATGGTCACTTTAAAAAAAAAAAGTTCAGCAACTTTCTCCAAGGAACTTAAAGTGCGTTAGAGTCCATATGTTCGTCTAATGCATTTCCACCTTTCTACAAATAGGATGCAAACATCATTCTCTCCTTCTGCGGAAGAGGAACCTGCAGATGGGCACCATGAGGGGCCGCGCGGTCGCCCAGGCATGGAGAGGCCCCAGCAGAACGTGAGAGTCCACATCCCCTGAGGCCCAGGACCTCTTCACCTGCTCTTAGAATGGGCTATTTGGAAATGGTGGGTGGGTGTGCAGCAACAAATTAGCTGGTTGGGGGGACTTCAAGGAAGTTTCAAAGGAGGATTTGGCCTCCATCTTCCCAGGCAGATCTGCTGAAGTCTCAGGATTCAGGGACATTGACCATCTGGGCCTGGAAGAAGCTGGGACACATAGTAGGTCTTCAGTTCCTCATGAGCCTTTGAAGGATGCTCCGATTCATAGCACCAATCAATATGCACAGCATGTTATGATCTCTCACACCATATACTTACTCTACAACATACGTAAGCTCCTCTTGCAACCGTGATGATGTCTGACCTTGTACATTACCCATATCACAGCTCCCGTGGCCCAACTACAAGAGCTCTGGAAGCAAAGCCCCTGTCGGGGGCACCCAAGACAATATCAGTTATTCTCCAGAACCACCGTGGGGTCATGAGGACACTGGTGGGGGTCCTGCAGACCCTCCCTGGTCAGAGAAAACAAGCTGCTATGTCTCGTCTCCCGACACAACACCAGGATGCTTCAGGGAACTTCTCAGTGAGTAGGACTGTAAATCCTGGGGAGTGGGTGAGGTTGGGTGGGATTCAAAGACCCTTCTGGAAGGTCCACGACAATGTCTAATTCTATCCTTCTTCTCTCTGGCTCTCCTCTTTCTTCCTAGGAAATTTAGATTGTCTCCCACATGGGAGAAATTGGGCTCAGCATGTCTTGTTCCAACTCAATATACATGACGGATTTTTGTGTGTGTGGTACTGGGGATTGAACCCAGGGGCATTCTACGAACCTGCAATCCTCCTGTCTCAGCCTCCCAAGTACTGGGATTATAAGCATACGCCATCATGCTTGGCATACACGACAGCTTTTTAATCCTTATATCCTTAAGGGTCCTACTTTTCATTACTCAAAATCCAGGTTTAGGAAGTTAGAAACACTCCCACCTCTCTCATTCTCTCTCCAAAATGTTGAGTTGGAAAGGTCTAAGTGCACAAAAGCCAAATTTTGCTTTTTGGGTTTTGTTTTTCTCCCTCCATTTTTATGTCTCTGGTGTCTGGGTTGGGTGGGGAAAGAGGTGGCAGGTTAGTGTCTGGGGTGAGGTAGGGACAGAGGTGGCAGGTTAATACTTCAAACCATCGTCTCGCATCATAGTTTTGCCCCATCATGAGAGAAGAGGCAGAACAAACCTAGAAAGAACAGAAACAGAGGTGCTGTCTTTCTTGAGAATTAGCCACTTGGTAAAAGGAAAAATTGGAAAAAGGGCTTCTGAAGTCAGCAGGCGAGAAAGAAGAGAAAGTAAAGAGCTATTAAAACATGCTGGGTCTTTTAGCAGATATTATTTTTCCATATAGCCATACAGCCATAAACATAACTCAATAATAAATAGCTTCCTGGTGAACGATATTGAGCTAAGGCTTATTTAGGGAGCCCCAATACACCTGAGTCAAATTCATATCATATCTCGTTACATGTCACATTCAGTACGTATAAATAACAGCGTGTAAATACTAAAGGCATGTCATGACAGTAGTTGGGAGAGGCCCTGGAATTAGTTTCAAGAAGTGGGGTAGCCAGGCGTGGTGGCACATGCCTGTAATCCCAGTACTTGGGAGGCTGAGACAGGAGGATTGCAGGTTCAAGACCAGCCTCAGCTACTTAGCGAGCAACTTAGTGTGCCTCTGTTTCAAAATAAAAAAAATAAAATAGGGCTGAGGGTGTAACTCAGAGGTAGAACACCTCTGGGTTCAATTCCCAGTACTACACACATAAAAATGGTGCAGTACAGGACACTATTGCAAATCCATCAGAAAGGGGTCGGGCATCCTATTGAGATAAAGGGAGCAGAGAAGGCAGGGGGCCCCTGATCGTCTGGAACTGTTTGCACATCTTCAGAGCAGAGTGGTAGGGTCTTGATGACCCATCACCTTGAAGGTGCAATGTCAGGCGTTCTCGGCAGCTTAGGGCTGACAGCTCTGGGCCAGACCTAGAGATGACCAGAAGGTTCTCTCGCCAAATTTATCTCAGTGAGATACCACCTCCATATTAAGATTTCTTCAGATTCTGCAAGGAAAAATTATTATTGAAAGTATTCCTGAATAATTAAATCAAGCTTTCACTAAAGAACCCTGTTGGCATCGAGATTGGAACCACTCTAAAGAATCAGCGCATCACACAAGGTGGGGGCTTTGAGTACACAAATATACAAGATACATGAGTGCCGTTTGAGAAGAAGCCATTCTTATTAAATCTGAAAACTATGGGCTTGGCTGTAGCCAGGGCTCCCCAGAAAGCAGAGCCTGAGACAGAATCCTGAGCGCTTCTACTCTGACAAATCGTGAGGCAGGGAGCAAGCCAGGTGCTCCAGCTGTCCAGCTGGGTCTCTGGGGCATCTTCTGTACCACGTGAACTGGAGCAAGGAGGGACAGGGACCCGCCTGTGAGACCCTTTCTCACATCGGTCAAGCTCTTTCATGGGGGGTGACCCCTGATCTTCCTGCTCATTTGTTCTTTAGGGACAGCAGAGAAGTCCCTGGGCAGGTGGTAAGAGGGAGCCGTGTAGACTATGGGCAGAGAAGCAGGAGGACAGGTGCCTTGACAGGTAAGGCAGGAAGTCAGTGGGATCACCAGAAGTGGTCACTGCCACAGCCAGGGGACCCAGGGACCGTGAAGCTGAGAGGATGGGAGGGGCAGAAAGGTGGCTGTCACAAACTTTTAAAAATTTTTATCTCCACATCTCAGATAAGAGTGGGATACCTAGTAGTTGGGATAATCATTGAAAGTAGGAAGTTTTACTCTTGATTTTTTTTTTTTTTTTGGCGGTACTGGGGATTGAACCCACAGGCATTCTACCTCCGGGCTACACCGCAGCCCTATTTTTTATTCTTTTATTTGGAAACAGGGTCTCACTAAGTTGCTGAGGGCCTCACTAAGTAGCTGAGGCTGGCCGCGAACCTGTGATCCTCCTGTCTCAGTCTCCCAAGTACTGGGATTACAAGCGTGTGCCACCACACCCGGCTTACTCTTGAATTTTTAACTGTAGCCTAGGAGTGTGTGGGATAAGCATGGATCATCCTCCAAACAGTTTGGGAAGACAAGTTTCCTTTACCTGTTTGGTGTTAGCTTTCTTGAAATCAGAGGGAATATTTAGAAAGACATCTTGTTAAATGGCGAGAGGTATCCTGACCATTGACAATAACCGCCAACCTTATAGAGGTTGTACAACATGCAGGGCATCGCTTTAAGAGTTTTGTTTTAAACTTAACTTGCATTAATACTGCTATGTGGCAGCTGAGAGACAGAGAAGCCAAGTGTCTTGCCCACAGACACACATCAGTTAAGTGGTTGGTCCAAGATTCAAATCCATGTGGTCCAACTCTGAAGCATGGTCTTAAGCCTCACGTTTTGTAAGAAAAAAAATTGTAATTATTTCTCTTTTCCAGTATTCATATCTGCTTCTGAGAAATCCCAAAGTTTTCTTGAAACATAATAAGAATGTGCTTATATTTCCAAATAGCATCGGAACACCACAGGCTCTGGAAGACACCATACTGGAAAAGTTATGATAAAAAGGAAATTACGGCATGACATAAATCTGGCAGAAGTAGCAAGGTTGCGCATCGGCTAAACATGCCTGTCGGCTGACATGGCAACATCCCAGAAAACATCTTGGTGACTAGAAGTCATCCCAGGTGGACCAGAAACAATGCCTTTCCCTAAGACCCTGTGGGCAGTGGTCCATGCTGGACCCCAGACCTTGGTGCACAGCAGAAGTGGAGTTGGGGGTTCAAGGGTCTCCACAGAGGGCAGAGAGCCCCCACCGTGAGCCAGGGAAAAATCTCAATTTCTAGTCCAGAAAGCCTACCAGAGCAGATCTTGTGGCCTGCTTTGAATGCACTTCCTCCCGCTCCACAGATGTCCTTTCTCATAAATTCAGAAGGATCCGCACGTCCCAAGATGGGCTGGCATCTGCAGGCAATGGACCTGACATTAGAAAATAGAGCAGTGTGACCCTCCTGCCAGAGTGTGTGTGACAATGTGACCCTCTAGCCCACGCCTTCCTCATCTCCTCCCAGCCCCTCTGGTCTTTTCTCCTCAGTGCTTGTGGCGAGCCTGCACCGGGGCTTGGAGACACTCCTGGACCTTTTGACTTCTGGCCCAACTGGGAAAGGATGTGCTTTTCTCTATAGATTGCCTCACAGAGAGGCAGCATCTGTCTAGACAAAAAGAACCTCCAGAGAACTTACTGGAGCAGTTTGCCAGCTAACCCATTTTGCATGCTTCCTGGGGTGGGGAGGCAATACACCAATACACACCATCTCCAGAGGAGGAAGCAGGAGAGACATCAGGTCCACATAAATATCTCAAAGGAAATTTATGATGCTGATGGGAAATTGAAGCCCCCTAAAACTATTGCTGCTTTGTAAACCCCGGGAGTGAATTGTTATCACCGCCTGTCTGTGCCTCCTCTCATCCCCCTCCTGAGGGACAGAGGTCCTGGACCCAGTATCTCTCCACCTCTCCTTCCTTGATGACTCTTGATGTGCAGAACTTGGACAGACCCTCAGTTCACGTGTGTGTGCACACACACACGCACACACACTTTCTTTATCTATCCATCCGTGGACGTTTAGGTTGCTTTTACGGACTGGCACTTGTGAGTAACGCTGTGAAGGGCCTGGAGATCAGCTATCTCTTCCAGGTCCTGATCACAAGTCCTTTGGATATCTATCCAGAAGTAAGTGAGGTTGCTGTATCATAGAGAGGTTCTATTTTTAACTTTTTTGGGGACCAGACTGTTTTCTACAGTGGCTGCACCAACTTACATCCCCACCAACACTCTCTAACAGTTCCCTTTTCTCCACATCCTCACCATTTATATTTGGCTTATTATTATTATATATTTTTTTTGAGTAGCCATACTAACAAGCGTGAGGTGGTATCTCACGGTGGTTTGGACTTGCTTTTCCCGGGTGATGTGTGAGGCTGAGCACCTCTTCACACACCTGTCGGCCATTCTATGCATTCTCTGAAATGTCTATTTAGTTCCTTTGCCCATTTTTAATCAGATTTTTAAATTTTTGCTATTGAGTTGTACATATTTTGGATAGTGACTCCTTTTCAGGTACATGGTTTCAGATGTTTTTCTCCATTCTGTGGTTTACCTTTTCATTCTATTGGCTACTTTCTTTGCTGTGCAGAAGGCTTTTAGTTTAATGTAAGTCCCACTTGTCAACTTTTGCTTTTGTCTCTTATGCTTTTGGTGTAATAGTCAAGAAATCACTGCCAAGGCCAATGTCAGGAAGATCTTCTCTGTGTTTCCTTCTGAGTATTTTACAGATTCAGGTCTGGCATTAATCTTTAATCTACTTTGAATCGATTTTTGTGTACAGTGTAAGATAAGGGTCCAACTTTATTGTTTTCTATGTGAATATCTAGTTTTCCCAATTTATTGAAGAGACTCTCTTTTCCCCTTTGTGCATTCTTTACACCCTTACCAAAGATCAGCTGATGGGTTTATTTCTAAGCACACACAGTAATGGTTGGCATTCTTGAAATTACACTGGTCTATGGGCCTGCTTTTAGTTCTTAACTATTCTGTGCCTTTGTAATATATTTTGAAATCATAAAGTATGATGACTCCAGCTTTGTTCTTCTTGTTAAAAATTACTTTGGCCGGGCATGGTGGCGCATGCTTGTAATCCCTGTACTTTGGGAGGCGGAGACCGGAGGATCCGGGTTCGCGGCTTCGCGGCCAGCCTCAGCTCGCTCGCTCTCTCTCTCTCTCTCTCTCTTTCTCTCCATCTCCCTGTCTCTCTCTCTCTCTCTCTCTCTCTCTCTCTCTACTTAGTGAGGCCCTCTGCAACTTCATGAGACCCAGTTTCAAAATAAACTAAAAAAATAGGGCCGGGGGTGTAGCGAGGAGGTAGAGCGCCCCTGGGTTCAATCCCCCGTACCGCCAAAAAAAAAAAAATTACTTTGGTTATTTGGGGTCTTCATGGTTCCATATGAAATTTAGGATGATCTTTTTCTATTTCTATAAAAATTTTAATAAATTACAGTTTGCATTTTGATGTAATTGAATCTACATATTTGAGATTCTTTGGGCATTGTGAATCTGGATATCCACTTCTCTCTGTAGATTAGTGAGTTTTCAACCGTTAATTCTTTATATAAGCTTTTCAGTCCCTTCTCTTCTACTATAAATTCCATAATGTATATATTGATTTGTTTGATGATATTCTATAAGTCCTGTAGACTTTCTTTACTTTTCTTTCTTTTTGTTTCTCTGACTGGGTACTTTCAAATTACCTGTCTTAGAGTCCACTAATTCTTTCTGCTGCTTGATAAAGTCTGTTGTTGAAATTGTTGAATTTTTCAGCTCATTTTGTTCAGGTTTGGAATTTATTTTGTTTCTTTTTTATGGTTTCAATCTCTTTATTGATCTTCTCATTTTGTTCATGTATTACATTTTAATCTTGTTTGGTTTTGTCTGTGTTCTCACGAGCTCCTTTAGAATGACTGCTTTGAATTTTCTATCAGAGAGGTGGGAGATCTCCATTTCTTCAGGATTAGTTGTTGGAGTTTTACTTTGTTCCTCTGGTAATGCCATGTTTCCCTGATTCTTTGTGATCCTTGCAGCCTGGTACTGAAATCCATATATTTGAAGAAGTAGCCATCATTTCCAGTCTTTATGTGCTAGCTTCAGCATAGGAAGCCCTTCATCAGTCACCACAGCCAGAAATTCTGCATGGGCTGACTAACTAGTGGAACCTGTGAGTGGTAGAGTTGCCGCGAGAGTCTAGGGGGAAGAGGGCTTATGCTGGGGCCCTTGGGCTGGTGGATCTGCTACTGGTGTTGACAGGTGGGAAGGTCTGGTGCCAGGGTCCACTGGGGTGGGCCTGGTTCTGGTGTCTGGGGTAAAGTTGTGTATTTACTTTGTTTTCCCTCTCCCCTACAGAAGCACCTGTGGGCTGGAGGGGCTCTCCTGGTACCCTTCTGAACGGCCTTTGGAGAGGGGTGATGTGGATAAAGTAAAACTACTCTAATCCCCTTCAGTGCATCTTTTCTGGTTTCTGTGCTACACCTGGGTGCTGTGCCTTCTCACCTGCATTCCACAACTCTCATGGTGGTAATTTTGTTCCATGAACGATCGTTAAATCAATAATACTTTAATTCTTCAATAATGTATGCGACACTTTGTTTATATTCCCACAAACCCATTTTTTAAAAATACAAATGAATAAATAAATGAACAAGAGTCTATCTTATTAACTGCCAAAAACATTTGTAACTGAAATTTTATTTTCTGAATTTAATTAGATTTCCAAAAAGCAAGTATTGAGTAATATGTGATCTAAGTATATAAAATACCAGGCTAAGGCAACATTGGAGAATTGGTAAGTTTGTTTTCAGTGGCTCTCCTTATCTACCACCCTATAGTAAACTTTCATCACGAGGCCAATGTCCCATTGGTGCTCTCCCAGACCTGCCTCTCACCCTGCTCCTGCTCAGTCCAGCCAGGCGGGGCTCATTCATCCTGAAAGTGTTCTCTCAAAGCTCTGGCTTTGGCTGTAACTAATCCAACATCTAATGTGAGTCTGAGACTTAAGAACTGATCATGACTGTTTTATTTGTCCCAGAAGACAATTTTGCTTTAGTTTTGTACTCTTCTGTCTTAAACTATAGAAATGAATAATGGGAGCCTGGTGTGTCCTTGGCTGACCACAAGGGGATATGCTTGTGGGAAGGCAGCTGTGGTTGGCATTCTTCAAATCACAGGACCACGCAACTCATCAGACATAAGCCTGTTCCGGACCGTTCTGTGACTTCTCCAAGGTTTTCTTCACAATTAAAAAGAAAACGTTATTGGATCCCTTTCCTCTTAATGACAATTATAACTTCTGAGGCACATTCTTGTTTCTTTCTTCAAAGCCCCTTCTTAAAATGACCCTGGTCTAATAAACTGGAGATTCTATTTGGTTCGCACACTAAACATCTGCAACTCAGAAACTGAGAAAAGGACTGGTTTTCATCAACTTCTCCACCGTGGTCCAAATGGCAGTAGGGCATATTTTGACCAGTTGCAGTTTGACGTTTCTGAGTAATCAACAAAGCAGACTAACCAGGGAGGGTTTATTAGCACTTTGTTCTTCTTAGAGGCAGAGTGCTGAAGAAATGTCTTTTTCCCTTTGGAAAAAAAAATCTTACTAGTAACCATAGCAATAATAATTCCATCTCCAAGTGAAAATTATTATTGTTATCTTTGTTGGCAGTCCCAGTTTCTTTCCTGTCACTGTAGACAGAAGGCAGACACCGTCTTGAAGTCTATAAAAGGCTCACCTAAGCAGGATAGGAGCAGCTGTTTTCTCTCTCGGCTGAGAAGAGAGCAAGAGAATAATGGCTTAACCAGGGAACGAGGGGCTTAAGCTGGATACACGGAGTTCCTGGAAGAGTGCTGGATGGGTTGTCATGGGAGTTTACAAAATCCTCTTCTTTAGATGCCTTTAAAAATAGCTGGATGATCCGTGCCTGGAGCGGCTGAGGTCTTGCCTTGCCTGCGTCCATCGAGCCGAGACGGGGTCCTGCAGGAGCGGCCGGGCCTCACTAGCCTCAGAAGCAGAGCAGCTTCCCAGACCTCTCGGCCCCACTTGCAGCATGAGTGCAGGAGCGGGTGAGAGTCTGGGCAAAATGATTGAGCAACAATCAATTACAGCCCAAGAGTTTGGGGCTAGTTAATTACCGGCCCCATGGTTATTTATCTACAGTCATGTAATAGAGTGAGATCTGACCAGATGTTCACCATTTGGGCAGCAGACTTTCTGAAGAGTCACCGAGTCCTCCCCTTCTGGGTTGTTGACTTTGTCCACTTGATTCTGCACAGACCCTTAAGAACTCTGTGTTCTCAGCTGGGCACAGTGGCACACGCCTGCAACCCCAGTATTTGGGAGGCTGAGAAAGGAAGATCGCAGGTTCAAGGTCAGTGTGGGGTAACATAGCAAGATCCTGTTTCAAACTAAAAAATAAAATAAGGCTGGGGGTGTAGCTCAGAGGTATAGTGCCCCTGGGGGTTTAATCTCCAGTATAAGAAGAAGAAGGAGGAGGAGGAGGAGGAGGAGGAGGAGGAGGAGGAGGAGGAGGAGAAGAAGAAGAAGAAGAAGAAGAAGAAGAAGGGGAGGAGGAGGAAGAAGGGGAAAGGGAAGGGGAAGAGCACAGGGAAGGGGAAGGGGAGAAGGAGAATAATTCAGTGTTCTCTGAGGTGGGAGTTGCATTCCACTTTTCAGAAATTATTCAAACACACATGGAG